>CM060904.1:691699077-691744077 GCA_030737815.1 Allium fistulosum | reverse complement strand
CAATCCCTCTTTGAAACACTTTGGTATTGTTCCTAGATCAGAATACAAATCATGAATCACAGAACACATGGAACCATCTTATTATCTTCCTGTAAAAAAGAAAAAATATGGTGGACTAACTGATCTTTATATCAATCAGTTGATGAAAGAGCCCAATGCAAGAAAATGCATGTTGGGTCTTTGAAACAGTTCGCATCATTTCGATAATAATTAGTTTGATCTGTTTTACCGAGAAGGTCTACGGTTCGAGTCCGTATAGCCCTAACACATTCCACTTTTTTTTCAATCAAAATGGAAAAAAAAAGTGGAAATGGATTAAGAATTAAATTAATGCATTTTATATTTGTATTTTTATAATATAAAATGAACTAGAAAAATATAGTTATACTAATACGATTTCTTACGCTATAATTAGTCTTATTTATTAGTATTCTAATTATACTATTTTTTTGTATTTAATTTAATTACTTTTTAAAAAGAGAAACCGAGATAAAGTAAGAGAGTTTTCTTTGGGTGGGAACATCCTATATCGATACCATATCTAAATGGAATAAAAAAAATGGTAAGTGGGGTTCCATTGTATGAATCTTTAAATAAGGCATGCACCATGGCAAACAAACTCTAAACTATGTAGTTTTATTTGATCAAAAAAAATTCCCCTTTCCTTTAAGAAGTTCTGGATGAATTTACAATTGAAATTTAAATCGAATAATTCAACCTATTCCACATTAATAGGAGTCCATTTATGTTTCTGCTTCACGAATATGATATTTTCTGGGCATTTCTAATAATATCGGGTGCTATTCCTATTTTGGCATTTGTAATTTCCGGAGTTTTAGCCCCAATTAGTGAAGGACCAGAGAAGCTCTCTAGTTATGAATCAGGTATAGAACCCATGGGAGACGCTTGGTTACAATTCCGAATCCGCTATTACATGTTTGCTCTAGTTTTTGTTGTTTTTGACGTTGAAATGGTCTTTCTTTATCAATGGGCGATGAGTTTTGATGTATTGGGTGTATCCGTATTTATAGAAGCTTTCATTTTTGTGCTTATCCCAATTGTTGGTTCAGTTTATGCATGGCGAAAAGGAGCATTAGAATGGTCTTAACTGAATATTCAGACAATAAAAAAAAGAAAAAGGAAGGAAAAGGTTATATTGAGACAGTTATGAATTTGATTGATTTTCCGTTACTTGACCAAACAACCCCGAATTCCGTTATTTCAACTACATTAAATGATCTTTCGAATTGGGCAAGACTCTCCTGTTTATGGCCTCTTCTCTATGGTACCGGTTGTTGTTTTATTGAATTTGCTTCATTAATAGGCTCGCGATTCGACTTCGATCGTTATGGATTAGTACCAAGATCGAGCCCTAGGCAAGCAGACCTAATTTTAACAGTCGGTACAGTAACAATGAAAATGGCTCCGTCTTTAGTACGATTATATGAACAAATGCCTGAACCAAAATATGTCATTGCTATAGGAGCTTGTACTATTATAGGAGGAATGTTCAGTACTGATTCTTATAGTACTGTTCGGGGAGTCGATAAGTTAATTCCCATGGATGTCTATTTGCCGGGCTGCCCGCCTAAACCAGAAGCAGTTATAGATGCTACCCAAGAAGTGATAAGTACTTGAGCATGAAATTTTTTTTGCATTTTTTATTCTTCAATTTCATAGTTAATCTTGTATTTAGATCTTGTTTATATAGGTAAGATCTGTACATATGAAAGATCTATACAAATAGATAGTATAGGATACTTATTCTTTATTCGGCCCAATCCTTTCCCTAAAAAAAAGGATTGAGCCGAGTTTAATTGCAATCAATTAGGAGAACAAACAGCAATTGCTGAATTATGTGCGCTTAGTTCTTATATTTTCTGTTTATCTATTTCTGTTTATCTATCTTATCTACTGGTTCGAACTCGAATTTGATCTCTTTCCATACTTCACAAGCAGCCGCAAGTTCGGGACTCCATTTGCAAGCTTCGCGGATAATCTCATTACCTTCACGAGCAAGATCACGTCCTTCATTACGAGCTTGTACACACGCTTCTAAAGCTACTCGATTAGCTACCGCACCAGGTGCATTTCCCCAAGGGTGCCCGAAAGTTCCTCCACCGAACTGTAGGACGGAATCATCTCCAAAGATTTCAGTTAGGGCAGGCATATGCCAAACATGAATACCCCCGGAAGCCACGGGAATAACACCTGGCATAGAAACCCAATCTTGAGTGAAAAAAATACCGCGACTTCGGTCTTTTTCAATAAAATCATCACGTAATAAATCAACAAAACCTAAAGTCAACTCACGTTCCCCTTCCAGTTTACCTACTACTGTACCAGCGTGAATATGATCTCCACCAGACAATGGTAATGCTTTAGCTAGTACACGAAAATGCATACCATGATTTTTCTATCTATCAATAACTGCATGCATTGCGCGGTGGATGTGAAGAAGTAGACCATTGTCTCGGCAATAATGAGCCAAACTAGTATTTGCAGTGAATCCCCCGGCTATGTAGTCATGTATTACGATAGGAACTCCCAATTCTCTGGCAAATACAGCCCTTTTGATCATTTCTTCACATGTACCTGCAGTTGCATTCAAGTAATGCCCTTTGATTTCACCTGTTTCAGCTTGCGCTTTATAAATAGCTTCAGCACAAAATAAGAAACGGTCTCTCCAACGCATAAAAGGCTGGGAGTTCACATTTTCATCATCCTTGGTAAAATCAAGCCCACCACGTAGACATTCGTAAACTGCTCTACCGTAGTTTTTTGCGGATAATCCCAATTTTGGTTTAATAGTACATCCCAATAAGGGACGTCCATACTTGTTCAATTTATCTCTTTCAACTTGGATGCCGTGAGGTGGGCCTTGGAAAGTTTTGGAATAAGCAGGGGGAATTCGCAGATCCTCTAAACGTAGAGCTCGCAGGGCTTTGAAACCAAATACATTACCCACAATGGAAGTAAACATGTTAGTAACAGAACCTTCTTCAAAAAGGTCTAAAGGATAAGCTATATAAGAAATATATTGATTTTCTTCCCCAACAACAGCCTCAATATGGTAGCATCGTCCTTTGTAACGATCAAGACTGGTAAGTCCATCAGTCCACACAGTTGTCCAGGTACCAGTAGAATAATCACACCATATATCCTAAAATTCAATAGTTTAAATTAGTTAGAACTGGTGTGATTATTCTTGTTTACATACTTTAATATTGTTACAATATAGTTTAAATTAGTCACATACTTGCATATACACTACACAATCCACCCCGTATAGACTTTCATTTGGTATCAGAGCAAGGTTTGATCAAATTCAGTAACACGTTTTTGAATCATTTTGATATGGCAAGTATTTTTCAAGAAGGACAATCCACAGCACGACCACCAATTTTTAATGACTCTAACTATGCATATTGGTCAACACGTATGAGAATTTTTATGGAAGCTAACGGTCTAGAAATTTGGTCGGCTACTCAAGATAAATATGAAGCACCTACTACTGCTATGAACACATGGACTGATGCACAAAAACCTTAGCACCAAACAATGCTAAAGTTATGAACGTTTTATTTTGTTCTCTAGATAAAAATGAATTTTCACGTGTCATGTTATGTACAACTGCATTTGATATTTGGCGTACCTTACAAATCACACACGAAGGTACAACTAAGGTCAAACAAACTAAGATTTTAATTTTGCAAAACCAATTTTCATCTTTTAAGATGAAGCAAAATGAAACTATTGTTGACATGTATTCTAGATTTCAAACTATCCAACATGATCTTATGGCATTAGGAGTCAAGTTTACTGATTTTGATTTAGTCTCTCAAATACTCAACTCTTTAACATCAGATTAGGAAAGGAAGGTATTAGCTATTGAAGAAGCTAATGATCTCTCTACTCTCAAAACTGAAGAGTTGATAGGAAATTTAATGTCCAATGAAGCTAATTTGCAGGCACGAAAAGAACTAAATTCAAAAAAAAAGAACATAGCATTTCCAGCAACAAAAAATGATGATTCTGATTTAGATGAAGAAGAGATAGTCTTCATTGCCAAGAATTATAACAGATTCAAAAAATTTAGAAAGATGACCAAATTTCAAAAGGAAGGGAAGTCCAACACAACAAACCTGTCTCAAATCAAGTGCTATGAATGTGATCAATACGGACATATGAAGAAAGATTGCCCTAAACTAAATAATGATAAAAAGAAGAACAAATTTGAAAAATTCAAAAAGAAGAAGGCTTTCAAAGTAACATGGGAAGACTCGGATTCTTCATCATCTGAAAGTGATAGTGATAGTGATGGAGAACAAGCTAATGTGTGTTTTATGGCACAAACTGATGAGGTATGTCCGGAACTTAACTATGATGAATTATTAGAACTTAGCATGGAATTAGATGATAAATTTAGACAAATTAAAAAATTGAACAAAGAATGTATAGCTAAAATAAATAGATTAGAAATTGAAGTAGGAATGTTAAAAGATGAAAAAATTATCTTAGAAGAAGAACTAGAATTATCTCAAGAAAAAATTAAAAATAATTTGATAGAAAGTAAGGCTATTACTATTGATCTTGAAAACACTAAAATAGTAAAGGATGATTTACTAAAAGAAAAAATCAACTTGAAAAGCAATATTGAAATATTGAAAATTGAAAATTTAGAATTAAAAGAAAAATTAGATAAAATTACAAATAATGTATCAAAATTCAATAAAGGGAAACAAGATTTGGAAAATCTTATCAAAACTTCAAAACCATTAGGTAATAGAAATGGAATAGGATTTAAAAATATTTCTAAACAAAAAGGAAATAATGCAAAAAAAAATTTGTATACAAAAACTAAAGATTTACCTATGTCTAGTATGAATACCAAAACTATGAAAATTTGGATTCTTAAGACAAATAATAATTTGGTTAAACAAAAACATATTAATAATTTCTTAGAGAATGTAGTCTATAATAAAAATTATATTTATAAAGGTACCAAACCATCATGGGTATGGCTACCTTCTCCTAACAATTAGGACCCTAACAAAAGTATATGGGTACCAATTAAAACATCTTTTATTTTGCAGGTACCAAAAATAAAACATAAGGAGAAATGAATACTAGATAGCGGATGCTCCAAGCATATGACCGGAAATTCAAAATTGTTATCAAATATAACATACATCGATGGTGGAACGGTAACCTTTGGAGATAATTCAAAAGGATATGTCGTTGGCACTGGAGAAGTCATCAATTATGGTATTTCTAACTCTCATATTATTACAAATGTTTTATTAGTAGAAAATCTAAAACACAATCTACTAAGCATTAGTCAATTATGTGACAAAGGCTTTCAAATAAATTTCGAAAAAGATAGATGTAATATTTTAGATAATAACAAACAACTTATATTTGAAGGTTTTAGAAACAAAAATATCTATGTATTAAACATGAATATAAATAAAAATTCAAATTTATGTTTAACCGCCAAACATAATGATCCATGGTTATGGCATAAACGTTTTTGTCACATCAATTTTAAAAGTATTAATAAATTGGCAAAATATGAGTTAGTTAGAGGTTTACCTAAAATAAATTACAAAGTAGAAAATTTATGTGACGATTGTCAAATTGTAAAACTAAAGAAAACCTCTTTTAAATCTAAAAATAATATTTCTACAAAACAACCATTAGAATTATTACATTTAGATTTATTTGGTCCAACACAAATACGATCTATAAATCACAACAAATTTGTTTTCATCATAGTTGATGATTTTTCAAGGTAAACATGGACCTTGTTTTTAAAACATAAAAGCGATACTTTTGAAATATTTAAAATATTTGCTAAAAGAATTAGAACAAAAATGGACTTGAAAATTAAAAATATTCGAAGTGATCACGGAGGAGAATTCGAAAACGATCTTTTTACTAATTTTTGCAATAAGAAAGGAATAAGTCATAATTTTTCTTTTCCTCGCACACCTCAACAAAATGGTGTAGTAGAAAGAAAAAATCATACGTTACAAGAATGTGCACGAACACTACTAAATAGTAGTGGTTTACCAAAACACTTTTGGGCGGAAGCTATTGCCACAGCTTGTTACATATTAAATCGAGTAACCATATGTCCTATGACTAAACAAGCTTGTTTTGAAACATTTTTGAAAGAAAACCTAAAGTATCATACTTTAAAACTTTTGGTTCAAAATGTTTTATATTAAATACAAAAGATAACTTAGGAAAATTTGACCCGAAGGCGGATGAAGGTATCTTTGTTGGATATTCTGACCGTAGCAAAGCATATAGAATTTTTAATAAACGAAATAATACTATTGAAGAAAGTTTACATATTTCGTTCGACGAAAATTTATTTAACAATCATACTGATGATGAAGAAGAGGCTATTCCAATAACAAATTCAATAAATTCTATTAATAATGAAACAAATGTGCAAAATAACACTTTAATATCATCTCCTAAAATTCTAAAGAATCATCCAAAGATAATATCATTGGAGATCTCAATTCTAGAGTAACTAGAAATCAACTTAATCAAATAAGCCATGTAGCATTTGTGTCAAATCTTGAACCAAAAAATTATAAAGAAGCTTCAAATGATAACTTTTGGATAATAGCTATGCAAGAAGAATTGAATCAATTTGAACGTAATAATGTTTGGGAACTAGTTGCAAGACCTGAAGATCAATCGGTTATAGGAACAAAATGGGTATTTAAAAACAAAGCAGATAAGAATGGAAATATTGTTAGAAATAAAGCATGTTTAGTTGCTCAAGGTTATAATCAAGAAGAAGGTATCGACTACGACGAAACTTTTGCACCAGTAGCAAGACTCGAGGCCATATGAACTTTACTCGCTTTTGCAAATCATCACAATTTTAAACTGTTTCAAATGGATGTCAAAAGTGCTTTCTTAAATGGTTTTATTAAAGAAAAAGTATACGTTGAACAACCTCCTTTATTTACTCATGAAAAATATCCCGATCATGTTTTTAAATTACAAAAAGCTTTATTGGTTTAAAACAAGCTCCTCGAGCTTGGTACGAACGACTTAAAAATCACTTAATTACATCGGGTTTTCAAATAGGTAAAATCGATACAACTTTATTTATTAAACGAGAAGATAATGATATTTTAGTTGTGCAAATTTACGTAGACGATATTATTTTTGGTTCAACTAATGAAAATCTTTGTAATCATTTCTCAAATATTATGACCAATAAATTTGAAATGTCTCACATGGGAGAATTAAATTTCTTTTTAGGTTTGCAAATAAAACAACTTGAAAATGGTATTTTTATTCATTAAGAAAAATATTGTAATGACCTATTACGACGCTTTGGAATGGATAAAATTTCAAGCAAACCAACACCGATGAGTACTACTATTCACTTAGAAAAAGATGATAACGGAAAAGATTTTGATGAAAAATTATATCGTAGCATGATTGGTTCCTTACTCTATTTGATGGCTAGTCGATCCAATATTATGATGAGTGTATCTTTGTGCTCGATTTCAAGCAAAACCAAAAGAATCTCATCTAAGAGCTGTTAAGCGTATTTTACGTTATCTATATAGTACTAGAGATTATGGTTTATTTTACCCTAAAGGATCATTGTTTGAACTAGTTTCATATAGTGATGTAGATTTCGGAGATGTAGAACAGATCGTAAGAGTACTAGTGGAACTTGTCACTTTATTGGACAATCATTAGTTTCATGGTTTAGCAAAAAGCAAAATTGTGTTTCTTTATCTACTTGCGAAGCCGAATATATCTCAGCAGCTCTAGCATGTGCGCAAGTAATATACATGCAATAAACACTAACGAACTTCGGCAAAATAATCAATAAATCTCCAATATATTGTGATAACACGAGTGCAATAAATTTATCAAAAAACTCAGTCAATCACTCACGAACTAAGCATATAGATATACGACATCATTTTCTACGAGACAATGTTGAAAAAGGAAATATCTCATTAGAATACGTAAATACCGAAAATCAAATAGCAGACATCTTTACAAAACCACTAAATGAACAAACTTTTATTAAACTTCGACGTGATTTAAGGATTTTCTCTCTTCATGATCTTCTTGCCTAATAATTTCTGTTTCATCTAGACTATATTTAGTCATGTGTTTTTCTATCCACAAATTGTAATCACTAATTTGTGCACCCTTTGTTTTTTAGATAGTTGTTTTTCTATAAATAATTTTTTTAACGTATATATAAACAGTTACACTTAAAGAAAAAATATACACACAATTCTTTTTTTTTCTCACGAAACAAAATATATCCATGTCTTCTGATAACTCTTATATTTCCATCTCGATGCCAATGCCGGATAGCTCGGTCGATACACCCCAACGCCTTCCTACACCCATACCAATTCATGAACCAACGAATAGGTGGTCCTCGTATCATACGGGTTTTACTCCCGACAACAAGAAGACCAAAAGATCTCTGTTTGTTTCTTCTAACACAAAGGAGAAAACTGATGAAATTCATCATTATCAGAAACAACAGATAGATCTTCAACGAGAACTATATTTCGAACAAAAAGTTACAGCACGTCGCCTAAGCTTTTTGGAGCAAGTAGCGATGAAGTTTTGTTCGTCACGGAAGAAAGATATCCATGAACCGCTACCAAAACCCTGTAGTTCTTTGGATCCCTCATCTTCATATCGTACTCCTTCGGACCCTTCACCAAGACGATATTCTGGCTCTTCGAGAACTCATGAACGTGGAAATATATAGTCTCCACTTAAACCATTGACGGATGACAAGTCAGGACATCGCAAAACTCCATCGCCTTCTAAATAAATTATATTTGTATGTATCTATGCTTATTTGTTATTTTATTTCACAACAATAAAATTACTTGTTATAAAAATTCGAGAAATAACCAAAACCATCAAATTTTAGGCTATTTTTAGCCACACTGCTTATTTCAGATGTCTGACTATGGCTTTCAGACGTCTGACACAATGATATACATCTAAAATTTACGCACTGTGCATATGTCAGACGTCTGATATACCCCTAGACGTCTGAAATTTTGCTCTGTCTTCTCCAAATAATAATCAGAGCATTTCAGACGTCTGAAATAAGATCTAGACGTCTACCTTAGTTCTCTGTCTCAAAGTTTTTCAAAAATAAACCAAACCAGACGTCTGGTTTTTTATACACAGACGTTTGATAAAATTCTCTGCCTCCCCAATTTTACAAATTCTATCAAACCAGAAGTCTAATTTTATCTGCTGCACTCAATTTAGGGCAAACCAGACGTCTAATTTTATCTGCTGCACTCAATTTAGGGCAAACCAGACGTCTAATTTCCAATCCAGACGTCTGATTCCCAATCGACCATTTAAATTCGCCTAGATAACGTCATTTTTCTCTTTTATTTCAAAAATTATTATAACCTACGAGTTTCTCGGAGACGATTTTCTTTCCATAGCATCATCTTTAAGCAAATCTAATCATAATGCCTCCTCGCACTAAGAATGACAAGATGTCAAAAAGAAAACAAGACCAACCGGCCTCATCTTCAAATCCTTAGGTGTGCTCCGATGAACAGATCGAAAGGTGGATGAATAAAGCACCGCATTCCATCAAAAGGTATGAAGACATCGAAAAGAAAAAACTCCACATAGGTCCATTCTACAATCTCTTTAAATTTCCCATGTATGATTTGGATGAACTATGTGAAAATGTCGGGTTGGAAACCCTAATTTCTTTTACTTCTAATGATGTTCAAATAGACCGATTAGCCATATTTTTATTCTATGCGAATTTAGACAGTACTTCAGTGTGGAACACTGAAAATGAGGATAACTGGCTCTGGTCTAGCGTGTATGGGAACACGATTAGATTAACTCTAGTCATAATAGGTCGAACCCTAGGATGCTCTGACACAGGGGAAGATTTATACAACATTCCGGATATGCGCTTCAAGCCACGGAACAGTATAACTCATCAAATTTGGGAGGACGAAATGCCAAAATTTGCCTCCAAATTTCTACGTCCAAAAGCTCGACTTCTAACTCGAATGATAATTAACACAATTATTCCACGAATGGGAAGTCACGAGCAAACCACCGAATTAGAGCACAAAGCCCTATATGCTCTATTTAGTGGAACAAGAGTAAATTGGGCCAAATTCATCTTCGACAAGCTAAAGCATTTTTGGACTCGATCAAGGCCGTCAATTATTTACCCAACTTATATTATGAGACTTCTTCGTGCACATAACATTCCATCCTACCTATCGACATTCGAAGAAATCTCGCCTAAATATGCTTTCACCAAATTCTTCTCTCTGATGCACCTACCTGAAATCCCTCCAGAATTCATGTCCTTCGAAGATTGGACGCACAATCGTCAATCTAGAAGAGTTGAGCCTCCTCCTCAACTACACATTGATCCATCCCAAGAGGAGGAACAACATCGAGAAGCCACTCCTCCTTCTCCCGCACCATTTGATTATCCGAGACAAGATGAAATTATGGAGACTCGAACAGATACAAATCCAAATGAAAGTGTTTGAGATCTCACTCTTCGAAACCAAAAAATTCTATCTCAAAATCAAAAGCTTTTGGCTAAGCGAATTGATAGCTTCGAAATATCATTTGCTACACGCCTAGCCACAGTTGAAGATTCTCTTTCGACTGTTTATCGGTTCTCAAAGAAGTACTACAATGGGTTCGTGGTCCAACACCGCCTTCTGAAGATTGGCCAACCCCAGTACCTTCTCCTCCGGCAAAACATTCCAAACTCTCTGAGGATGAACCTCTCAAGGAAGCTTTGACATCTCCTACAAAGGCTAGCACTTCTGAAAAAGAAGAACCAAAGGAAGATGATCAAAATAAAGCTTCTCCAAAGGAATCATAGATTTTGGAAATAACGGAATTGTCACAATTGACGTCTGAGTGCACTATCCAGACGCACTGTCACAATTGAAAAGACACGTTCGCTCCTCTTCACTGCAACTCTTCATCACCATTAGAAGCGACCTTAAAGCACTTACTAACAGATGCAACTACACAAAGGATCTCTCTACCGCTATAAATAACATCAGGAATTCAAAAGAAGACCTCATCTGACTTACTTGCGCTTTCCACTCTTATACTCTGATATATTCTTCATCTCTAGCAATCTATACTTGTACTCTACTCTTTCAAATATACAGTTCCTCATAGACAACAATCTCTAGATATATATTAGAAGCATTTGCACTATATAGTCAAAATCCGTGTAATAGAGAACACACAGTTGACAAAGAAACTTTGTTATTGTAAACCTGTTCCTCCGAGTGAAGTGAGGGTTATTCGGTAAAAGGAAATTCCAAAAAGGAGCTTCGGGACTGGACGTAGGACGGGAGGTCCGAACTAGTATAAAATCTCTGGTGTGATTATTCTTATTTACATACTTTAATATTGTTACAATATAGTTTAAATTAGTCACATACTTGCATATACACTACATCATCCACCCCGTATAGACTTTCAGGGACATGGCATTAAAAATTACAAAACAGAAAGAACTTATGAAAGTGATGCATTCTAGAAACTTATCCTGTAGATATGAAAAAACAACATCGTAAAAAGGAATGATTTTTCTTATCGTTTAAAATTTTGTTTATGCCATTGAAGAGCACAATACAGAGCTAATAATGAAAAGAAATCAATAGAACTATATATCACTATAAATTACCCATCAACATCTTGTAATAGTGTTATTGCAAGATTAGCCTTGTATAGCTAGCATGAACATGATTAAATGATATCGCTTGAACAATATAGACTAACAGAAACTCTTCATACTTGAAATATAGGAGTAAAGATGGTCCCTATAATAGGTGCAATTATGGTCGTCTTTTTTAGAATAAGGAGGCCCTAACGCATCTAGAAATACACATGGAGTAATAGCCGTGAATTTGTGCATATTCCCATCGAAAGTTGGTTATAGTGTAGAAGTTCGACAGGGAGCAACGAATTTAGAGTCGACCACCGTTTTGACCAACCTAACGGGAAAAAGCACATGTTAGTATGAACTATCGTATGTCAAATGTTAATATATGCATAGACATACACATATAGAAGTCGTTGATATGTTGCTTACAGTTAGATTGGTTTGCTTTTTTAGATACAGAAGAATCTTCAACAAAATCATATGATTTTATATGCATTGTTCCTAGTAATAGTTTGCTGCAAACTGTCATTCCTAGATGATTGTGGAGTGGTATGACTGCCTTTGGGGGTAAAAAGAACATGCACATCTACAAAAAGGGTAAAATGATTGATGAGTAAATACAGAATAGTGTAGTCTATGTGATACTTTTTTCATATTCTTTCCGATACTTAAACATGTTCACTTATCATTAATAACGGTTGTGAATATAAACTTCCCAAAAGACATTTATGCTTTAAGCTTGAAAATATCAATATGGATAAGGATATGGATAAGAGGTTACCGACTCAAAATTTGATCTTGAAAAATTATCCGTTTTGTTTTACTTTTTCTCAGAAAATATCATACACGCACAAGGTGATAGGATTGAATCCGAGCTCTAATTAGAACTATGGCCTTTTTCCTTCTATATTTTCAGTTTAATCTTGTGCTTTTGTAAATACTATAAGATATAGCTTTCAAAATATTTCACTCAACGGTATAGTTTTACATAAATACATTTAACATGCAATTTATTTAACTTTCAAACAATATTTTTCTTATCAAAACCACTTCTAAGATCTTGTCCGGACAGTATTAGGCATCTCGGCTTCTGTTCCTGAGGTCACAAGCTCAATTATGCATCATGCATAGCATAGTAATATATTAGTTAATGAGTAATATATAACAATTTGACCAATCTCAACATCAGTGCCTTGACAAATACGATTGCAATGATCAAGCAAACAGTTATCTATTCCCTCCATAACCAAGCTACACAAGGTTTGGATGTTTAACAGTGTCAAAATTTTTGCTTTTGTTGTTCATTACTTTGTGCCCTCAAATCAAGTATTTCTGCAAGAAAATCTCTATATATTATTGATTTACTACATTTGAAAAAGAAAAGGAAAATTATATTTTGAACCAAAGAGATGCGTCCGCAATCCCTTAAATCATTTTATCCACAATTTCATACTTGTCACTTTGTCCAACTGTTAACTCTTTTCTTTCTAACAAATTAATGAATTTTGGTTTTTGTTTTTATTTTCATCTAAATTAAATGAAAGTATTACTTATTGCAGTCTTCATGTGCATTTTGAAGCTAAAATTTTGTATAAAACAAAAGCACAACCTAAATCTTGTTTACTTATTTTATTTTTCAAGTTTCCCATAATTAATAAACATCTAATGCATTAGTTTAATAATAAATCTAACAGAAATATTTTAAAAAAACAAACAAACGTACCATTCGGCAAAGGACCTCTTCACAAACAAGTTTAATATAATGTTTACATAATTGATGATTTTATGCTATAGTATAAGTAAAACAAGTATAGTATAATGTTTAGATTGTACTATAATAAACTTACATACAGTCCTGAAATTTGTACAATAAGTTACCATAATGTTTAAATCAATATGGTATATAAGAAGTTGCTCATTTGGTATAAATAGAAAAAATATATGTATATTTGGTTCCTTAAAAGTTTTGGTGAGAATTTATTATCGACATAAGAGTACTCATCTACTTATTATTACCAGTATATCTAGTTTTAGGTTATAGTAGTAGATTAAATGCTATATTCTAAACATCCTGCATTACATCCCAAATGGTAACATAAAATGAAGTTAATGTCATATAATTAGCAGATTAAATTCTATATTTTAAACATCTCATCATATTATATTCCAAATGGTATTGTGAAATGATATGTTACTGTCTATCATTTAGTTAGCAGATACGCTGCCACTTAATATAGTATTGCCGTTCAATCTGGATAGACTAATAGTAAGATGATTAAATGGCAATATCATTAATATTTTGGTTTTATGCTAGTGACACTCAATCTAGTAAATATTTTCAATTGAATTTTACTATATTTTCTACAATTTTGAATGATATTATCAGTATATCTTAGTTCTATATTAGGGCATAAAATGTTATTATACAATGAATATTAAGTGTTTGAGTTTATTTCGATTGCCTTTAGATGCTATTATCTGCTTGATTGATGCAAATATTAATGTATTTCTTATGTTTGCATTGAAATAATGGTGTTACCAACATTTTGGAGTACTCTTATGTTGATATCTTAGGAAAAAAAGTGATAAAAACATAAAGATATACATGTCCAAATTTTAGGAATTAGAATTAAAACAATTTATTTGGTTTGATTTGCTTTCCGAAGTAATGGGTTTTGGGTGCGTGAGCTTCTCGAGTAAGCTATAATTGACTGCTCCCCCTTTTTTCCCTTGCTGCCCTTGTAGATGCTTGCGTGAGTATATGAATAGAGATGGGAGAATATTCTAGATGTTGGGTTTGTATGTTTATGTTCTGGGCCTTAAAATATAAAGTGAACATATAGATTTATTTATTTTTCTTTATTTAAAAACAAATTTCCATTTGATTCAAATATATTCAAATCCTCATTTCGAATCACTTCTTTTCCATATTAATATGATATTTCAATTTTTACATCTTTATGAAACAGTATTTTCTCACTTTTATTTAAAATTTTAATTAACATTTCTATAATTTAAACCCTTTTATTCAATTAATGAATTTCAAGGCTGTTGCAGATCAATGTAATATCTTGGGATGATTACTTTTCAAATGCTTACTGCCTTATAAAGATGCTAAATAAACATCAAAGTTTGACTATAAGCAAATATATAAGAATAGTCAGCACTCGGTAATGATTTATATAACACGTTGCAAAGTAAGAAATCAATCACCAGCCAACTCAGTACTAGATATATAATGAATCATATTGCAGGTTGCTAAGTTACATAGCAATCATAGTAGCTGAATTATGTTTCAGGCCACCCACCAATGTTTTTGGCAATTGAATTGTTTAAAGCAACCAAATAATATTTCAGGAAATAAACAGGCATCCAATTACCAAGCAACATAGCAGCTAAAAGTGTTATAGGGTCATCAGATTTCGGAACTAAACATACCCATGAATATAGCATCAGTTCCAGAAACAAACTCAAATTTTAGAATCCATAAACACATGAGCCTATTCATGTTTCAGGGTCATCAATGTTCAGAAATAACACAGCAAAGAATTGATTCTTAGGGTCATTCAATGCAAATGTTTCATTTTTTTTAAATAATACTTCAGCAAATCATATACAGCAAGGTAATAGTTCGACTCACCTAAAAAGAATACGCAGAAAACCCCAATAAACCAAGAGGGCACTGCTTCGAACTTCCTATGATCTCTTAGCCTTCTTCTCTTTTATTTTCTTTCATTTATCTAAAAATATGTACACTGCCGAATATACTTGTTCCACATTACACTTCAGCATGTAGATACCTACAAATTAATTTAAATAGTATTAAAATTATTTACATAATGAAACATGGACAGATCATGTTCTGGTATTCGTTTGTTTTTATTCATAATAATGTTTTGTGCCCACTTTATTTACCCACTTACAAGCACGTTTTCATGTAAAAATACCTTGCTTCACTTTGATTTTGCGACGTATAGACATTTACATATCTTCCCTTTGGTCAGCACACATGTTAGCAAGTTTCATGTTATATATATTATGTGCTTTCATTTATTTATGTATAAAAAAAAGTGATTCTAATTTTGGAAAGTTCATAAAAATAATTTGGTCAAAGAAATTTTGGGTATTTGATAATTAACTAATATAAATTAATGTTATATTGGTTGCACAAAAGTAAAATTCACAGATTTGAGTTCTGATTGATGATAGAGCAATATCTCTGAGGACATTTGCATGAATAACAGCATGAAAGTGAATAACAAGTCACAAACTTGATATTGGAAAACAACATATGTTTCAAATCATGTTGGACCTGTTTGAAATAATATCGATACAATTTCCTTATAACAAGGCTGGCATTGATACTAAAACAGTTCTTGTACAAAATTTCACATTTCCTCACGTAAACAATTTAATTTGTTTCCGTAAATTATTTTCCGGTTAGTTCAAATATGATATGTTTTAAAAGAGCAGTCTAATTGACTAACAAATATTCGAAAACCTTAATTATTGTGAAACGCGTGAATTTGAACATTCCAAAAGGATCAATCTCTAAGTTATTACAAATGCCAGTATCTAATGTCACTACAAAGAATGGTTAATTTGGATGGTGACTAATAAACGGACATGAATAGTAGTTACACTGCTAGTTTTAAACATGTGGTCACAGCACACCTTACCTCAAATGTCCATAGTGCACTTATATGCCACTAAGTCTCAGTTTTACGTCAAAAATAATCAAAACCAAACATAACATAGAAGGTTAAAAAAATGTAAATATAATGACAGAAGTTTAAATCTAATATTGAAATAGCTATACATTGCCATATGTACATTAAAAAAATATGTAGAACAATTCTACACAGGCATTTTGAACAGGAAAATTCACAGTTAAGTACAATATTATATTTATGAATGTGATGCATTACAAAGAATACCAAAGCAAGCTCTTAGTCAGAATTGTGGAAGTGGAGTGGGAATTAAATCGATAAGCAAACATAGTACCTGTAAATACACACAAGTAGAAACACAAAACTAGGAGTACGAAATTTCAACAAAGGATATAGTTTAACTTCATTCTCTAACTCATTTACAGCCTTTACTATATCCAAATTAATGTCTTTAGCTGCATTTCAATAAGAATACATGAATTACACTTATATCACACCATGACTGAGAGCAATTTGACAACAGAAGTTCAATTTGAGAGATGAATGAAAAAAATAAACAATACCACTTGAA
Source organism: Allium fistulosum (assembly GCA_030737815.1). NCBI lineage: Eukaryota > Viridiplantae > Streptophyta > Magnoliopsida > Asparagales > Amaryllidaceae > Allium > Allium fistulosum. The sequence continues at coordinate 691,727,111 of CM060904.1, read as the reverse complement.
TCGAAATTCAAATAGAAATTACGAAAATCCAAGCGCAATATAAGATAATAAAACAAAGAAAAATACCTAAATGCGGTAGAGCATTGCCAGGCAGAGTGTTGCCAATATGAAACCGAGGCGTAGCATTGCCAGTACGAGGCGGAGGCGGAGCGTCGCCAATACGAGGCGGAAGTGGAGCGTCGCCAATACGAGGCGGAGGCGGAGGTGGTAACCCTAAAATGCGAAAGAGGAACAATGAAAAGGTAGTGAGACCGGTAAAAATAAAAGATAAATTACCATTTTATCCACTTTAGTTTAGTCCATTTACAAAAGTACTGTAGTTCTTGACGGTAATAACCGTTGGAATTTGATTCCAACGGAAATAACCGTTGGTAGCTTGTAACAGTTTTAACCGTTACGAATCAAAAACAAAAAAGTGTTACAAATTGGCATTTTTGGTGTTGTGAAAATCAACCTACCCAGCGATTCCAGCAACAAAGGAAGAGGTCATTCTTCCCTGAGAAGGATACAAATTTCTAGAAGAATAAGCAATCTTTCCAACCTAAACAATAGAATCAACAAGTTAAAGCCTAAGTGGAATACTATTCATGTGGAAACAAGGGTCATTACGCCAATGGATGTAGAAATATAGTTTAAGGTCTTGTGAATAAGTGTTACAATTGTATTAAAATGGGACATAAGCGAGACAATGCTCAAAGCCGAAAAGAAGACTCAAGGAAAATGCTTGCTGTAGAAGGTCCTAGTTCTACAACACCAGACTAGAGAAAACAAGCTTCAATCTTAGAAGGTGTTATTTTATGGCATGGATTATGTATTAGAATTCTTTTCGATGCCAGTGCATCACATCCTTTTATATCGAAAGAATTAGTAGAAAAGTTTGAATTAGATGTTTATTTTCTTGTTACTTCTCTTAGAGTGGCTAATCTAGTTGGTGGGTGTGCTACTCTGGGAATGAAATATAATGGATCCATGATTTGTTTATCAGGATACACTTTCGTGTGTGATTTATTTGTCATGGATTCCTTGAGTTATGAAGTTATCTTGAATAGGACTAGCTCGAGCACTATCAAGCTTGACTATTCTATGTCGAACAGGTAATAACTCTCCAACATCTCGATCACTTAGAACGAGTCCTTATAGCCCTAGAAAGGACGAGTCTGGTTTAGGTTATTCTTTACTAGCATTAGAATCCAATCCAAAGAAGATGAGATAAAGTAGATTCCAATGGTTGGAGATTTTTTAGATGTTTTTGAAAGTTACTGGTTTACCTCCTCATTGGGCAATTGAATTTGGGATGGATTAAAACCTGCTACCCAACCATTTAGTTGACCACCTAACCGAATGTGCCCTAACGAGATGGATGAGCTAAGATCTCAGATAGAAAATCTTGAGCAAAAGAATTTCATCAGCATGAGCAGTTCTCCCTAGGATGCATCAGCCTTAATTGTTAAAAAGGTGGATGGATCTCTTTGACTCTGTATAGATTAGAAAAAAATGAATGATCTCACCATTAAGAATAAATACCCACTACCAAGTATAGATCATCTATTAGATAAACTGAGTGTGAAGGTCATTTCACAACTTGATCTTCCTACCAATTTCCATCACTTAGAGTTATAGAAGATAGTATTCCACTCAAAACATTTTAGACGAGATACGATTCTTACGAATGGTTAGTAATGCTATTCAAATTAACGAATGCTCCTGCTTAGTTCCTCAATTTAATTAATCGAGTGTTCAGAAGTTATTTGGTTAAAGTTATTTTAGTTTTTATCGATGATATCCTCATATACTCAAAGACAGAAGAAGAGCATGCGATTCATTTGAAAGTGACGTTAGAAACCTTAAGATAACATCAACTTAAAACTAAGTTTTCAAAGTATCACTTTAGGCAGAAGAAAGTGAAAATTTTAGGACATATTGTTTTAGGAAATGGAATTTTAGTCGACCCAACTAAGGTCGAAGCCATTTGAAAGTGGAAGAGTTTCAAGGCAGTAACTAAAATCAGATTTTCTTGGGATTAGTAGGATATTATAAAAGATTTTTATAAAATATCTACTTCATTAACTAAATCAATGAAGAAAGAAGTTAAATTTATCAGGTCAGACAAATGTGAAGGAGCTTATCAGAAGTAGAAAGAATTACTTTCTAATGCTCCCATATTAATAGTTCCAGAAGGTAATTTTTTTTGTTTTAGTATACATAGTTGCCTATGGAACATGACTTGGTATCATACTAATGCAACAAAATAGAGGGGTAGCTTATGCATCTAGATAGCTCAGAACTAATGAAGTGAAGTACGCAACTCACGATCTTGAGTTGGCAACCGTGGTGTTTTCCTAGAAGTTTGTCGTCGTTATTTGCTAACAAAACGGTTTGTTTTATATACAAAAACAAACCATAAATCGTTATGTATTTAGTTTCCCAAAAGATCTGAATAAGCAGCAACAGAGATGGCTTGAATTTTTAGCTGTATATAACCTGGAGATTCAATATACTCCTAATAAAGGAAATAAAGTAGCGGACAAAGTAGTGAATTCTCTCACTAGGAGGCATCAAACAGTTGCATCAATGATGTTGGTGGAATGGAAAGAGTTAGAAATATTACCTTCCTACAATCTTCAGTTTGGAAGAGTAAAGGATACAACAACCATGTTAGCAAGTTTGGGTATTCGACCTAGTTTACTTGATCGAATTCCAGCTAATCAAGAAAATGATTCAATCGTAGCAGAACCAAATCAATAAATTGAAAAGTGATAATGATTTAGAAGTTCTTAGCAAATTTGAGTTGTAGTGTGATAATGATTTAGAAGTTCTTAGCAAATTCGAGTTATAGTTTCAGAGTTAATGGAAGATCGTGCATTCCTATCATAGCTAATCTAAAAATGGTAATTCTTGATGAATGTCATAGATCTATATTTTATATACATCCAGGAGATACAAAGATGTACAAAGATATGAAAAAGATGTACTATTAAGAAGGAAGGAAGAAGGACATTGGTGAGTATGTGAAATGATGTATTACATGTCAACTAGTGAAGGGCAAGCATTAAAACCAAGCAGGTTACCATTACCTCTTAAAGTACCACAATGGAAATAGGAACAAATTTCTATGGATTTTACTGATAGACTTTCCAAATCAAGGAAAGGGAATTAAAGCATATTAGTTTCAGTCGATTGACTCATCAAAAGTGCTCATGTTATCCTGGTCGGAGTAAACCGAGCTGTATAAAGTTTGGCTGGATTATTTATAAAAAATATAGTACGATTGCATGGAATTCCGAAGAATATAGTATGCGACTGTCATCCTTTATTTACGAGTCGATTCTAGCAAATCTTGCAATCAACCTTGGGATTACAACTTATCTTGAATATGGCCCATCATCTATAGATGACAGACAGACTGAACGAGTCAATAGAATTGTAGAAGACCTTTGAGAGTTTCTATTCTCGCATTTAATGGTTCTTGGAAAGATCATCTTCATCTAATGGAATTATCTTATAACAACAGTTACTAGTTCAGAATTGGCATGCTTCCTTTCGAAACTCTTTATAGAAGACCATGTCCTTCTCTATCTTATTGCTTGGAAACTGGTGATAGACTAATACTAGGTCTAGATATGTGCGAGAGACGATGGAGAAGATTGAATTTATCAGGGATTTTATGAAAACTGCAGTCTAGGAAAAAATGTTATGCTAATAGGTATAGGAAGAACATATAATTTTCAGTTGGGTTACGTATCAATGTAAGGAGTACTAAGATTTGGAAAAGTCGAGAAATTAGCTCCAAGATATATTATACCTTATCAATTGTAGAGTACACTGGAAGCTTAGCATATCAAGTTGATTTGCCAGCCTACCTATCATGAGTACACAATGTGTTTCATGTGTCCCAGTTGAGGAAATGTGTACATGATCTTGATTTTGTTCTAGAGCCAAGATAATTAGAAGATTTAGAAATTGAAGCAAACCCGTCTTTCACCATTGAACCATATGGATTGTAGATTCAAAGGTGAAACAATTAAGAAACACAGATGTTTTGTTAGTAATTGAAGTTTGAATATAATTGATTGTTGCACGCATATAAATGTTACAGTACTCTCTAATACATAAATTGCGAGGACACAACTTCTTCATCGAGGGAAGTCCACAACATCTTGCTATTTGATTAATTATAGTAAAATGTATTTTGAGACTTTATTGATGAAAAATGATTTAAAATTAAATTCGAAATTTGAATTATATGTTTAAAGTCGAAAAGTCGTTTGGAAATTTATTTTGGTAGACTAAATATAATATGTGTGAAATTTTGGAATTATTTTGAAAATAAAACAATTATTTATAATAATTGAAAATTGAAAAGTTATATTTTAATATAAGAAAAATCGTTACAAGAATAAAATAAATTTTGGATAAAATGCCTCGAGTAAATTTTTAAACAGGTAGTAAATGAATATAAGGCGTTTCATGTTATAAGGCGGTTCGAGGTACAAATTTAATTTAAGAAATAAAAATAAAATAGAAAAGATTTTACTAGACTATATTTGAATTTAAACCTATCCTCGTTATTTTAATTTAACCTAATACTCTAACCCACAACTATATAAACCCTAAACTCTCCATTGTTGTGCCTTCATATTAAGTCCAAGCAAGCAATAATCCCTCTTCCTTATCAAAAGTAGGTTTCTTTTCTTCAACAAACAAAAGGAAAAAGCAAAGAAGCAATATAATTATTATTTTTATAGCGAGTATGATTATTATTTTTCTTGTATATACACGTTTTTATTTATTAACAGTGAATTATGTTCTACTGTAAGCTATATTTCGATTAAATAGTAAAAAATAACATATGATCTTGATGCCAGAATACTGTTAGTACATTTGTAGTGGTTGTTAATGGCTTGGCAGTCTATAATGCTTTGATTTCATCATTGGATGTTAGAACTTGATCATTAGTTTTAGTTTAGTGATATTTGATTATTTGCGTATAGTAGTGTTAGTATGAAACCAAAGACCATATGCTTGAATATTGGTTTCAAAACTAGATGATTTAAACTCAAACAAAGTGCAGATAGTTGAAGATAAGTTAGGATGAGTTGAAGTCGGTCAAAGATTGAACGAGTTGGCGGCGATCGATCGATGATTTCTTAGAGCTTACTACTCCAAGAACGTCACCCCCGGTCGGCTGCCGCCATGGCTGATCGACGAGTTTGTGTCAACCTAGAGTGGCAAACCCCAAGAAACACATAGTGTTTATATCTTTCTTCTCGTTTTCTTTTTTTCTCTTTTGTTTTTAAATTTAAAATTTTGAATTTTTGAACTGCTGAAAATTTTAAAAATAACCTTGTAATATATATAATAATTTGGAAATTTTAAATTGGAAGGTTACAAAGGAAACTAAATGATTTAGATTTAAATTCAAAATAGGAATTTTTAATATTAAAATAGTATTAAATTAAGAAAAATATTGATAAAATACATGTTTATTGATCTGAAAACTTTAGAGGATATATTTGAATTATTTTGAGATAAAATATATTTCTAAAGATTAAATTTGAATTATTTAAATATATATTGGGGTTTGAAGTAAAATAAACGATAAAATCTAATTTAAAAATAATTCAAATAATATATGACTTGAATGATATGAATTTATGATGGTGTGTGATTGTGCTTTTGATGTTTTGCTTGTTTAGTTGTATTTGAATTTGAATTCCATCAATAATTGTAAGTTATTAAATTCAAGATGTCCCGAATATCAATATTTGATAAATTTTTATATGTTGTGCTTCATTAATTCTTATGCTATAAATGATATTATAAATTGCAAGTTAATGTTATGCTGCATGAACACGACATGTATATGTGATATAAAAATGGGACACGATGCCATTTCAACTATATATGGTATTTTGGGAGGTTAAATACAAATGATTATGAATAAATTAACCTATAAAGCAACGAGGCAACGTAAGACTATTAAATGCTAGAATACATCCTAGCAGACAGATTTGGGGTCGCACCCTGAATCATGACAACCTGGTCCTCGTCGCTTATTGTGCCAACGATCTGCTGCATGGACACAACCATGGTAACAGGTGCACTGCAAATAGGAAATAAGAAAGATTTAAGAGTAATCTCATTGATTATACCACGTAGAATGAAGATGAAGATTAAATCACAATAGGGTGAGCACCAATGGTAAATAGGAGAGATAGTGCAGCAAATAGATCGTGTGAGGGCACCCATAATGTATGATCGAAAGGTATACGAATGGAAAACGGCCGTGATATCGGTTCGAGGCAGAAGTCTAGTAAGAGTGAATAATAAGTAGGATTCATTAGTTACTACATACCTCATATATAAATAACTTGAGCAGTGAAAAAATAATTAAATGACTATTGCAACTTATTAATGTGAATAGAATGGGATATCCCAGTTGATTAGAGTTGCACCCATGAGACACTTTAAATAGTGCATTGACATGTGTGTTTTCACTAATATGATTAGATTTGATGGGATATGGGCAAGTTTAGATTATGGAGTGTGTTACATATTTACTCCTTTTTATATTAGATACATAACCCGACACCACACGGTTATATACCTCTTTTGCACAATTATTCTCACAGCTACTTTCTAGCCTAACTCGAGGTTTTGTTTAACGACATCTCCTCTGGTGGGACTAAGGATTTGTTTGTAGCATGATATAATTTGAGTTTTAAAGTTATGTCGTATGAAATCGAGATACATGGAGTCTTTATAAGTTCATAGTTGTAGTGGATCTTGAGCATCAAGGACGTGCTTTGTCGACTGGAGTTAGTGGAACTGTCAAAGTTATTTGGAGGGAGAACACCTATGAGATCCATCTCGAGTTAGTAGAGTAATGTTTGTATGTAAGTACTATTATATATGGTTGACTGATGATTGTGGTTGGATGTCATGGTTTTGGGGTTAGTTTGGTATATATTTTGCCCGGTTGATGATGTTGTATATATATGTTTTGTTTTGATTTGATGCCCAGATGTATATAGTTTTTGATATGTATATATTTCCATTTCCGCTGTTATATTTCATTTATCCTTTACTTATGATATGTTATGTAAATTTCTCAAATCTCTAATCCGCTTCCTCTAAGCCCTTTGATCCGAGCCATCGGATGATAAACTCCCTTTGATTGTTAAAAATCAAAGAGTGATATTTTAATAAAAGAAAAAATTATAATAAGAATAAAATTAATTTTGGATAAAAAGCCTCGAGTAGATTTTTGAACGGATATAAATAAAATGGGAATTTTTTTATTGGACCACACTTTAGTATACTTATCATAATCATCAATCTAAGTTAACCTATTACTCTAACCCATCGCTATATAAACACTAACTCTCCATTGTTCCTCCTTCACTATTAAATCAAACATTTACACATAATGTTTCTTTCTTTTTCATCAAGCAGACTTTCATTTCTTCAACAATCCACACAAGTAAGCAAGCAAGTACACTATTTTATTTGATAACACTTAATTTTTTTCTACTATAAGCTATACATTGATTAAATAGTGAAAGAAAACATATGATCTTGATGCCATAATACTATAAATTCATTTGTGGTGGTTGTTAATAGCTTAGTAGTCTATGATGCTTTGATTTATATCACTGAATATTGGAATTGGATCATCGGTTTTAGTTTAGTGATGTTTGATTGTTTGAGTATAGCAGTGTCAGTATAAAACTAGAGACCCATTTGCTTGAATATAAAGTTCAATGCTAGATAATTTAAATTAAAACAAATTGTAGAAGTTAGGATAGTTGAAGATGAGTTAGGTCGAGTTGAAGTTAGTCAAAGAAAGGGGGGAGTTGGTGGAGATCGATCAACAGTGATTTCCTATAGCTTGCTGCCCTAGGATCATCATTACCGGTTAACCGCCATGGCCATGGTCGGTCAATCGGTCTGCGTCAACCTGGAGTGTGTCTGCCTGGAGCAATAAGGTCCCGGAAACATATAGTATTTATATTTTTTCCCTTTCTTTCATTTTATTCATTTTAAATTCATATTATTTGGTTTTTGAATTCTAAAAATTTTAAATATATGTGTGTGTGTGTGTGTTTTAGAAATTTTAAATTTGAAAATTTCTAGGGAATTTAAAAGATTTTGAGTTAAATTCAAAAAAGAAGTTTTTCAAATAATTAAATAGTTTATTTTTAAATAAATATTGAAAAAACATAAGTTTATTGATTTAGGAATTCCAGAAAGTGTATTTAAATTATTTTGACAAAATGTTATATTTTTAAAGTTAATTTTGAATTATTTAAAACTATATTTAAAATGAAATAAAGGATTAAATCCTATATAAAAATAAATCAAATAAAATATGACTTGAATGATATCAATTTGTGATCATATGTGCTTATGCTTATGATGCTATGCTTGTTTATTTGTATTTGAATTTGAATTCCATCAATAATTGCTAGTCATTAACTTTAAAATGTCTTGAATATCAATATTTGATAAATTTTACTATATCATGTTTCATTAATACTCATGCTATAAATGATTTTGTAAATTGCAATTTAATGCTATGTTGCACGAACACGACATATATATGTGATATAAAAGAGACACGTTGTCATTTCAGGTATAAATGGTATTTTTGGAGGGTAAATACAAATGATTTTGAATAAATTTAACCTATAAAGAAAACGAGACGGTGTGGGACTACTAGACACTAGGTCGCGCCCTAAATCGTGACGGCTTAGTCCCTCCTCACTTATTTTCTAAACGATTTATCGCACAGACACAACCGCGGTGAAAACGGGAAACAAGAAAGAGTTAAGAGTAGTCTCATTGATGGATGCATGAAGGAATGAAGATGAAGATTCAATAGAGTGAGCTCCAACGGTGAACGAGAGAACATAATGCAACAAATAGATCGTGTGGAGGTACCCATAGCGTCTAATCGGAAGGTGTACAAATGAAAAAATCATGATATCCGTTTGAGACATAGTCAAGTAAGAGTCACCTTTCTTTTTATCTCCTCAAACAAATTGAAATGATTGAAGTTTCTCTATTTGGAATCATCTTAGGTCTAATTCCTATTACTTTAGCGGGATTATTTGTAACTGTGTATTTACAATACAGACGCGGTGATCAGTTGGACCTTTGATTGAATAGCATTTTTTCTCGATTGACCTCCTCTTTGCAGGAGGTCAATCGAGAAAAAATGCTATTCAACGGTGTTTTGTTAAGTTTTTTTTATTATGATTCAAAATAAAATAAATGGAATCACGCTCTGTAGGATTTGAACCTACGACATCGGGTTTTGGAGACCCGCATTCTACCGAACTGAACTAAGAGCGCTTTCTTATGACAAGAACTACAATTGTAAAGAAAAGTATTTTTTTTACCCCAGTCTTGCATACCAATCCAGGTAAAAATTGAAAGATAATGAATGCTGTTATAATATATGTAAACAATGAAGTGAATATGCTTTTATATTGTTTTGTTTAGTCCCACATCGTAGGATAAGTTCAAACCTTAGCTCTGAAGCCTTTATATAAAGGAGGCTATGTAATGTAAATAGATCACCAATCTCTGAGGAATGAATAATATTTCTTCTGCCACTTTCTCTAATTTCTTCTTCTCTTATTTCTTTATAACATATTCTTATTTGTTTACAACACGTTATCAGCACGATGTCTGCAAAAAAATTTATAGATCTACAATTGTGATAATCTATGAAATCAATCTATTCTTTTCCAGATCCTATTATAGATCTCAAAACAGTAAGTCATTTTTTGATCTGATTGATTTAATCTTCCAAATCAATTTTTCTTATTCTTTTTTCAGATCTCATTCCATTCTAGATCTGAATCTATTGTCTTATCTTTTAGATTTTATTATATTAGTCTTATAATTTTAGATCTTATATAGATCTAAACTTTGAGATCTCATTCTTATTTTGTTAGTAATTATATTTCAGATCTAATTTTTTTATTGTTGCTATTTTTCTGATCTTATTATATTGTAGATCTCAATATTATGCTTATTTTTGAGTTCATTTATTTTGGAATGCAAGTTTGAACTTGACAAAATTTGATATTGTTGATTCAAGCAAATTTATTGAATTTGATTGTATTTAGTTTGGACATGGATTTGAGAAATCAATCATGGTTGGTAAATGAAGTTTTCATTTTGAAAACCTTTTTATTTGATTTAGATTTGAATGAAGGCTTTGAAAATTAATTTGATATATGATTTATATTTCCAGAAGAAATATTTTATTGTTTCTTAGAGAAACAAATATAAAGATAATACGTATCTAGAAGATTGTATTAAGTTTAGATTTAACATTGATTTTGATTTAGCACATCTGAAATGAATGGAAACATTAATAAAAGCTTACATGATAAGCTTAATATCTTCCAATATTTCCTTTAAAAAAAGGAGAAAAGGGAATAATTATTGAGAACCTGCAGTTTCCATAATGATAAAAGGTTGAGTTTCCATAAATCAGCAAATTACAAGTTTCCTCAAAATAAAGAACCAGAAGTTTTAACTAAAAAAAAGAGGATCAGAAAATTTAATCGTCAAACGAAAATAGGTTTGACAACAACCTGAAGTTGTGCAAAGAAATTATTTTAATAGAAGTTGTATAACTCAAAGTCTAAGACCCGAAGTCTTGAATTATGAAAAGACTTTCCGATAAAGTTGACAAGTTCGAATTCTTATCAGTATTTTTTTTATTTGTCAAAATGTACAAGCTAAAAAAAAGGAGAAGTTTACACAAAATTTGAGAACCTAAAGTTCATAACAAATTAATGAACTTGAAGTTCATGAATTAGAAGCCCGAAGCTCTATTGAAATTGTGTAAAATGATAAGGTTTTACTTCTTGAAGAAGTTAAAGGAAATTAATAAATCATCATATGAGATAACGATGTTACATTCAAGAGATTACAAAAACTCCAAATGAGTTATACCTTACCTTGTATCTTCACATTTACATTATATTAACCAAATATCCTGAAGATATTATGTTATATGATATTTCAAACATCACCAGATTGAAAAAGAAACTATTAATTTAGTCTTGGAAAGGGATGTTTATTATTTCGTATGAATTCAAATAACATTTCAATTTATATATTGTAGTCAGTTTAAATTATTTTTCCCAATTATTTACTTCCAATTATGGAAAAGTATAGATGATCAATTAACTGGTTTTGCGCAATGCAAAGTCTAATTTCATTTCAATGAGTAACTGTAATTTAATTTTTCTCTTTGTTGCTTTCTCATTGATAAATCTATGATAAATCAAACTTGAAGTTTGATAAGTACTATAAAATAATTAGTAGATCTGGTTTTTTTTCTAATCATGAAAAAAAATCCCGATGTTTTAACAAATTACTTCTATGTACATATGGCTAGCTATTTAGTTATAGAAATACATTTTAACATTCTCTATAATAGATAATTTATATGCCATACAATTTATATACACGGATGTGTGAGTGTGTGTATTAATCTCCTAAAGAGATGTTTCAGAGATTTATTTATATTTATATTGCAAAATCCAACATCCCAGAAGAGATGTTATAGGAATTATATTTTTGTTACATTGCAATTCCTTAAAAGGAAACACTATATTCCCTGAAGGAATATCATATAAAAGTTTCGAAGTAACAACAATAATTTATCCCTAAAAAAGGGGAATTGTATACCAATATTACACTCCAAAAGTAGTGGTTTTATCTTTGCATCTTACTTTCATTTGGTGCATCTAATTTTGTTACTGTGTTTAAAGTTTGATATGTCATTTCAAAGATAGTTACAACAAAAATCTCTAGTAGATGTTATATGTTATTGTAAAGGTAGTAATTATGTAATTTCTACAAAAGAAATATTGTACATTGATATGACATTCCAATAGTGCATATATATATCTCTAGAAGAGATAAATTCACTCCAGAAGTGGTGATAATAAAATATCCCCAAAAGAGACTAATAAATTAGGAAATGATAACATATCTCTAGAAGAGATTTGTTTATGTATTTGGTAATTTTATTAAACCAAATAAATGCATAAAAATTTGATTATGAAGGTTCCTAATTTAGTTTAGATTAGATCCTAAAAGTTTGAGAGCTATGCAACGTGTATCATATATTTCATTATAATTATATCAAACCTCCCAAATAGGTAAGAAATTAAATTATCTCTAGAATATATTGTTTTATGTTCATATGTCTAATTATATCATAAAGGTCACGTTCCTAGTTATTATTTCATACGAAATATTACACGCATAATCATTTCTTGAAGAAATATCTTTAAATATTCTCCTGAAGAGATAGTCTATATTTCATACCATAATTTTCATGCAAGTTATACATAAGGTCTTGAGGAGATCTGTATCTGTAGTATTCCAAGTATCCAGAAGATACCCTTGTTATTATTTTTGCTGTAAATTTTTTTTTTGCAGAACTCTCAAAAGAGATGTGTAGAAATGTCTATATGCAATTATAAATTATTCTTTTATAAGTAATCATAATTAATGTTCAAACTGATATTTGAGATATAATTGAGGAATAAAACTTAACAACTTGAAGTTGTGTGTATATTTTGCTCGAACCAGAAGTTCGATATGGTTCCAAACCAAATGTTTTGAACATTATCATGCGGTTTTGACGGATTCACATTGACATTGATTTATAAATAGAAATTAATAGTTTGGATCCTTGTGATAGTTTGTTCAAAAAAAAAATCACTAATTCAAATGGGAAGAATATAAAAATTTATAATATATGTGTAATACATGGACGCACGTATACATCTATATATGTAAATATTCAGCCAACAACCTGAAGTTTGTTATAAGCTCATCTTATAGATCATGCGTAGATATTATTTAGTGATTTAAAATTCAATCAACATAAATGTTGAATGACCTGAAGTCATGTATGTATTCAAATGATCTACACAATAAGTAAATTCCTCTAATTGGCTAGATCAATGAATGAGAACAAACTCTAATAAGAAATATCAATTGAATGCATTTTATCAACTGATAAAAGAATTATCCTCCTATTATTAATAGGTATGGTGTATTTGCTAGTAGCAATATCATAATGGATCAAAATGAGAATCCAAAGATGATTATTATTTAATATGACAATGTTTGTCAACATTGAGGGGGGGATAAAGGGATACAAGCTCATTTTGATCATCAGTGTTAAATATGTGTTAAAATATATAATGATACAAAATATTAAGTAACTTGAATAAATTATCAATAATATCCCAAATAGACTTTCTCCAATATAGATTTGAATCCCTAAAGGATCAAAATGTGTGAACCATATTTGAAATGTGGTTCAAAAGTCAGTTCAAAATATTTTTGGAGTAAGCAATAAAGATGCCAAATAAAGGAGGTGAGTGTTCTTGAAGAAACACTTAAGGGTTCTCTTGAAGAGACTAATGACATGATTGCCAAATTACCCTAGAAGTGGTTTAGCTACCTAAAACATGATAATTAAAGAGATCTCAATAAATCATGTCTAGAACTGACAAGAAATAATCATCGATGATAAATTTATAAATAATAAAGCGCTTATGTTTATAAATGGATTAAAGATCCTGGATTAGAGAAAAACATGATTGGCCATCATGAAATTCTCCTAAATAAGAAATGTGAACCTGTAGTTTGCAAAATATAATTATATATATATATATATATATATATATATAATAGAAAAACACACTGAAATTACTGAAGCACATGTAGTGCTACATCGTGTTAAATGCTCTAGACATGATGTTTTTATAAATAATTGAATTGTGAAGTAGCGAAAGTGTTTGAAACACTTAAAATACCTTGAACGTATGAATATTGGTTAAATCATACTAAATGATGAAAATCTATTAGTTCCAAAAGAATATAAATTACTTTGCTGCTTATAAAGAATGCAAAGAATAAAGGGTGTAGATTACAACCTTCTTTTAAATATTGTTGTAATGAAAATCTAGATATAATTCATGATGAGTAGATTACTTCCTGTTTTTAAGTATTGTTGTAATGAAACTCTTAATATCCATAGAAGTGGTAGTTGCGATATGCAAATACTTATTAAAGTATACAAATTCCTGAAGAATATATATAACTTTTATAGTTATAAAGAATGCAAAAGACATGAAGTGTAGATTACAACCTTCTTCTATGTATTGTTGTAATGAAAATCTTGATATACTTCAAGATGAGTAGATTACTTCCTGCTTTTTAGTAATGTTGTAATGAAATTTTTAATATTCATGAAAGATGTATAGTTGCAATACGCAAAACTGATTTGAAGCACAAAAATGAAAGCACATGAAGTGTTTTTCATAAAAGTAGCATACAAAATGCATAAAATGCAAATCATATTTGGAAGAAACAATCTTAGAAAATTTGATTGTATCGAATGAAACTATTAATAAATTGTATTATTAATGAGATTCATATTTATGGATCCAGAAGTATCTATAACCAATTTGAGTTATCAAAAGACGAATATGAATTCAGAGGAAAATTTTAAATCAGGGGGAGCATCCATAAGTATTTTATAATGCACTCTTTTTCCTTAACTAAAATTTTTCCCACTGGATTTTTATTAGTAAGGTTTTAATGAAGCATTATCTTGATCCAGAAGTATCAACTCCCAGTAACATTTGAAAATAAGTAATAATGTACTCTTTTTCCTTATTTAAGGTTTTTCCCATTGGGTTTTGCTTACTAAGGTTTTAACGAGGCATTATCTTGATCTAGAAGAATCAAACGTCTTTTCAAGAAATAACATCTCAAATATGTTATTTAAGTAATTGTGTTTTTATCCTTGACTAAGATTTTTCCCATTGGGTTTTTCTTAGTAAGGTTTTAATGAGGCATTGTTTTGATCCCGAAGTATTAAACTTTTAGAAAGAATATCATTTTTAATATGATTTTACAAGTTGCACTCTTTTCCTCGTTCAAGGTTTTTCCCACTGGGTTTTCCTAACAGAGGTTTTTAATGAGGCAACAGACAATATCTATATCGACTGAATGGATAAATGCAAGCAAGATAATAATGAGGGGGAGCAATCACATACACGTTTCAAAAGGGACAATTTCAAGTTATCAGAGCATTCAAGATTTTGAAGACGCATATTCAAGGGGGAGTGTTATAATATATGTAAATAATGAAGTGAATATGCTTTTATATTATTTTGTTTAGTCCCACATCGTAGGATAAGTTCAAACCTTAGCTCTGAAGTCTTTATATAAAGGAGGCTATGTAATGTAAATAGATCACCAATCTTTGAGGAATGAATAATATTTCTTCTGCCTCTTTCTCTAATTGCTTCTGCTCTTATTTCTTTATAACATATTCTTATTTGTTTACAACAAATGCCTTATTTTATTTCATTTTTATTTAATTGATCTCACTCAGTTAATCTTTCCTTTCGTTACTGCCCCCTATGAGAAGTAATAGGTAGGGATGACAGGATTTGAACCCGTGACATTTTGTACCCAAAACAAACACGCTACCAAGCTGTGCTACATCCCTTTTAAAATTATTGTACAATGTCATTGTACAAAATCCATGTCTTGTTTTCCATATCGTTATTTTTTTTCTGTATCCATATAAAATTTTCTTGTCATTTCTTCTTTTTGGTTTCATATAATAAATAATCAAAAATTATATACATCTGATAAAAAAAGAATACATATTTATTAGAATGCTTAAGAAAAAAGAAAGGGGTACCCCTTTCTTTTTTAGGGACAGGGATAGGAAAACCTCATCTACTGCTCATTGTAGATATTTATTTTTGTTAGGAATTCCGTACAAAAAAGACAAATGATCTTGAACTATAGCATCTGACCATATATGTATTACAATAAAGAAGGAGGATTTTCAATGCGGGATATAAAAACATATCTCTCCACAGCACCCGTGCTAACTACTCTATGGTTTGGGTCTTTAGCGGGTCTATTGATAGAAATTAATCGTTTATTCCCCGATGCTTTGTCATTCCCCTTTTTCTAATTATAGTTTAAAATCCTATTTTATTTTGGAGAACAGAAATGGAAAAGAGGTTCCTGTATAGGGTAAAAAATTCCACGAAATCATAGCATAGAAAAAAGGATACTTAAATGAAATACTGGAAAGAATAATTGATAATTAGAAAAAATTGTATTACTCACATAAAATTATTATATTCTATTAATTTCTATTAGTATTAATTAGAATTAACTAGTTAGTAACATTTATTTCTGTATATATATATATATATATATATATATCTTTTTTGTTGTTTTCGTCTTCTTAGATTTAGATTCGGGTCGCAAATAGAAGAATTAAGTCGATCAAAAATTTAAAGGAGGTTCATGGCTAAGGGTAAAGATGTCCGAGTTAGAGTTATTTTGGAGTGTACCAGTTGTGCCCAAAATGGTGTTAATAAGAAATTGCCAGGCATTTCTAGATATATTACTCAAAAGAATCGACACAATACACCCAGTCGATTAGACTTGAGAAAGTTTCGTTGTTATTGTCGCAAGCATACGATTCATGGGGAAATAAAGAAATAGATCGAATGGAACATATGTATTGTATTATTTTTCAAAGGAACAGGAAAAAGAAAAACTTAACATATATATGTATATAAATATATAATATACAAATAAAAAAAGAAAACTCATTTCGGTCAGATCTAAAATGAATAAAGAAATAGAAATTTAGAGATAAGGAATAAACCATGGATAAATCCAAGCAACCTTTTCGCAAATCCAAGCGATCTTTTCGTAGGCGTTTTCCCCCAATTGAATCGGGGGATCAAATTGATTATAGAAACATGAGTTCAATTAGTCGATTTATTAGTGAACAAGGAAAAATATTATCTAGACGGGTGAATAGATTGACCTTGAAACAACAACGATTAATTACTATTGCTATAAAACAAGCTCGTATTTTATCTTTGTTACCTTTTCTTAATAATGAAAAACAGTTTGGGAGAGCTGAGTCGATCCCTAGAACGGCTGGTCCCAGAACCCGAAATAAATAGATATACTCTTAGATATACTCTTCCTATTGATTCAAAACTCCAAGCGGAACTAAAGCTCAGATTGATGTTTTGCTCGAAAAACCTCGAATCCAGATTTGATTGTTGTGTTATAAGAAACAACAAATAGGGAAAGAAGAATTTTTTTTTTGTGAACGATATTCATTCATTCCCACTACTTATCTTAATTTCTTTTTAATTTCTTAAATTCATTTTTATTCTATCTTCCCAGAGTCCTTTCTCCGGGGAATTCTATTCTGTTTTCGCTATTTAAATATATATGATATATGACTTTTTAATCTCTTTTATTTGCTAATCTTATTGGAAATCATGTAAAGAATCTTCTTATTTGATATAGCTATTTGCGCAAGTATTTTACGATTAAGAAGCAATTGCTTCTTATACAGATTGTGTATGAATTTACTATAACTATAGAATACCATATTCTCACGAGCTGCTACATTTATTCGAGTAATCCACAAACGATGAAAGTCCATCTTTTGTCTGCCCCTATCCCGATGAGAGGAAATCAAAGCTCTCATTTTCTGTTGAGTAGCAGTTCGGGTAAGTCTTGAATGGGCCCCTATAAAGGTTGATGCAAATAAACAAATTTTTGTTTGACGTCTCCGAGCTATATATCCTCGTCTAACTCTGGTCATTGAATCAAATTAAACTTTAATGAATAACTAATTGATTTCTTTTCTTTCAGTCATCCTCTTATCCCCCCTCTCGTTAATTAATACCAAAACGGATTATTCCGATATATAAAATATAAATTCCAATGGCTTTTGCTACTATGACCTTCCCAACCACGATTTTCTATTCTTTCCGGGTAAAATACCCAGAAAGAATAAATTCTAGCGAAAAAAAAATAGTGGGTTCCATCATTTCTATGGTTACTTCGTAAACGGTGAGGTCCTCTCTATACACCGGAGCCTTTTCTTTCATTTAACCAAATGTTATTGTGAACTTGTATAGTTCACACTCCTTAGTTTAGCTCTACCAATCAGTAATAGTTCTTTTCACAAAAGGGTTATCCATACAGTGACGACATTTAATTATGAAAGTTAGCTAGGTAGCTGACCTTGTTAGTCCGTTCTTTCAAGAATAGGAGCATAACCTTTTTGCTTCTTTATAGTACTCTTTCCTTCGCTTAATAGATAACTATTTGCTACCAATGGGGAATTACTTCTCATCTCAAACTGAGGTGATTGGATTTGCACCAATGGGAACCATAAATTTAATACACAAAAATATAGGTAGATGATGAATCTTTAGCTTTATAAATAGTAAGTTTTTCCATCCTATCTATCTTTATTCATTGGTACTGGTGATTGGTGCTTGAAAAATTGCTGTATTTATTTTGTTTGAACTCATGATCTAAACGAGTCGTACATACACCCGAGTACATGTTCCTCGTCGTTGAGGGCACCCCCTAAGTGCGGGGGAGTTTGTGATATTTCGTATTGGCTGTCTTGTGTTTCTAATAAGTTGTTTAATTGTCGGCATATCATACATATATATATATAATAAAATAGGTTGGTATAGATCGATCTTAACCTGATTTATTGATGATTATGAATTATTTACATTCAATATCAAATCACGAAAAAATAGAATTATGGAGGGAATCATATATCTAGGCGAAATCCCCAATAGTTTCATTTTCGACCGCTACAAGATCAACAATGCCATGAGCTTGGGCTTCTGTTGCTGACATAAAAACATCTCTCTCCATGTCTTTGGATATAACCCATAAAGGGTTACCTGTTCTTTGTACATAAACCTTTGTGAGGGTTTCGCGAAGTCTGAGTAGTTCTTCCGCTTCCAAGATAAATTCCCCTGCTTGTGCCTCATAAAAAGAACTAGCAGGTTGGTGAATCATAACCCTGATAATATTGATCTAACATCATGCATGGACGGTTCTTCTATCTTGAAGAATTGGATTAAAGTAAGGACTAGAAAAAACAAGAAAAAAATAGAATTGAACGACGGACCGTACAGGCACCTTTTGTGCATTGCATACGGCTCTGCAATGGAATTTCCTTTTCCCCCTTCTATTTTATCGAAGAAAAAAAAAGGAATCCATCCGATCTAGATTGTTGAATGATCCATTTACCACCCTTCCTTTCATTCATATTGTAATGTAAAAAAAAAATACTATGATGGTTCTGTTGCTTTCTATATTTATCTCGTCTGTGATTTAGCAATCCCAAAGTTTTTTTTTCGTACTCTTTTCTTCGTAAGAGAAATATCAGAAAAAGGCTTCTAGTGTGGAAGAAAACGGTTTGTGACACTGAAATGCACTCCCGACATAGAAGATCAAGTCGGAAATAACCTTTTTTCATACTACTATCTCGATAGAAAATATCGTGTTAGAAAAAACAATAATAGTTTGTTCATATCGAACTCGAAGTGCCATTCTATTATTACCTATTATTTATATTCAATATGGCGAAGGCATAGTCTTCTTCTTCTTCTTTTTTTTAATAAAAACTCATTGGCGCCAAGTATGGGGGAATGCTAGACGTTTGGTAATTTCCCCTCCGACCAGAATGAAGGATCCCATTGAAGCGGCTAATCCCATGCATATTGTATGTACATCGGGTGAAACAAATTGCATAGTATCATAAATAGCGATTCCTGGTATTACCTATCCAACAGGGGAATTTATAAACAAATAAAGATCCTTAGTATCATCTTCTATACTGAGATATACCATGAGACCAACAAATTGATTTGAGATCTTGCTATCAACTTCTTGTCTTAAAAAAAGTAATCTTTCTCGATAAAGTCGGTTGATTAGGACAAAATTATATCCCTTTTGAAACGTACGTGCATCTTTGGATGCATACGGTTCAAAAAAATTGTGAAAATAAAGAATCAATGTGTCGATTCCAATCTTATCTCTCTTTTTTTAAGAGATTCTTTTTTTTCTAATGAAGGGGTTTTTTCTTCCATTAAAAAAAGAAAGTTACCCATTCCCTAAAAAAAAGAATTTACTGAACTTATTTAATTAACCTCTCATTGATGTATTGTTTCGTCGAGATTTAAATCACGATGTCATTTTCTTGTTCCTGAATGGGCCCTTTGAATTCTTTTAGGTTCATGTTCTACTCTGGGGAAAGATCTATTCGAATTCTAGTTGTACATATAGGACAAATGATCTCAATACCACTTCCTTTTGCTACGAGTTTTTTTTTTCAATTCGTTTCATGTCTCCAAAAAACTATTCAATGTATTTATTATAATGGTTGACATGGCAGTTTAAGTGTGCTTCTCTAATTAAATAAATAAAATAGAAGAATCTTCTATGTATAGCTACAAGCGGTAATTCTACATATATTACTATTAGCCATTTGGTATTTTATGAGCAGAGCCTGGATACTCCATTTTTTTAGTCCAAGTTAACCATAAATTCTTCTAATTAAGAATATTGCTCCTCAATCTAAATTAATCTAATTTAACTTCACGCTACGCATGATTGATTCTTCAATCAATACAATATTTCTTGGGCGAAAGAGAGGATATCTCAATCGGGGGAGAAAATGGGGAAATTCCATATGACCCAATATGTTTGACAAGTCGCACTATACGTCAACCCAAACTGCATCTTCCTCTCTAGGACTCCGAAAAGGTACTTTTGAAACACCAAAGGGCATTAAATTAAAGAAAAAATTTAAGTACTATACTTCACTTTAATATGGAAACGTAAGAATGAGTTTATTATCTTCTTCGACGGTTTTAGAGAAATATAGAATTAAGAAATAAAAATCTTAATGAAGAGATGGATCGTTCGAATAATAAAAAGGATCCATACACTCATTCCCCCAAAATAGGACTAATTCTCCCATTGCGTATTGGTACTTATCGGGTATAGAATAGATCTGCTTCTCTTTGTTCTTACGAATAGAATTCAGCCGTTGTTTCATCGGAATACAATAAAAAGTAACCTTTTCTCATACAGAATTCGCTGAAAAGATTAGGTAAATAGTAGAAGTCTATTGCAATGCGATAAAGTTACATAGTGTCTATTTTTCTTTGAGAAAGGGGTATTGCCATGGGTTTGCCTTGGTATCGTGTTCATACTGTCGTATTGAATGATCCCGGCCGATTGCTTTCTGTCCATATAATGCATACGGCTCTAGTTTTCGGTTGGGCTGGTTCGATGGCTCTATATGAATGGCGGTTTTTGATCCCTCTGACCCTGTTCTTGATCTAATATGGAGACAAGGTATGTTCGTTATACCCTTCATGACTCGTTTAGGAATAACCAATTCATGGGGTGGTTGGAGTATTTCAGGAGGAACTGTAACGAATTCGGGTATTTGGAGCTATGAAGGCGTGGTCGGAGCACATATTGTGTTTTCTGGCTTGTGTTTTTTAGCGCCCATCTGGCATTGGGTGTATTGGGACTTAGAAATATTCTGTGATGAACATACAGGAAAACCTTCTTTGGATTTGCCCAAAATCTTTGGAATTCATTTATTTCTTTCAGGAGTGGCTTGCTTTGGCTTTGGCGCATTTCATGTAACAGGCTTATATGGTCCTAGAATATGGGTGTCTGATCCTTATGGACTAACTGGAAAAGTACAATCTGTAAGTCTAGCGTGGGGCGCGTAATGTTTTGATCCTTTTGTTCCGGGCAAAATCGCCTCTCATCATATTGCAGCAGGTACACTGGGCATATTGGCAGGCCTATTCCATCTTAGTGTCTGTCCGCCTCAACATCTCTACAAAGGATTACGTATGGGCAATATTAAAACCGTACTTTCTAGTAGTATCGCTGCTGTTTTTTTTGCAGCTTTTGTTGTTGCTAGAACTATGTGGTATGGTTCAGCAACAACCCCAATTGAGTTATTTGGTCCCACTCGTTATGAGTGGGATCAGGGATACTTCCAGCAAGAGATATATCGAAGAGTTGGTGCCAGACTAGCTGAAAATCTAAGTTTATCGGAAGCTTGGTCTAAAATTCCTGAAAAATTAGCTTTTTATGATTACATTGGTAATAATCCGGCAAAAGGGGGATTATTCAGAGCGGGCTCAATGGATAGCGGGGATGGAATAGCTGTTGGATGGTTAGGACATCCTGTCTTTAGAGATAAAGAAGGGCGCGAGCTTTTTGTACGTCGTATGCCTACTTTTTTTGAAACATTCCCGGTAGTTTTAGTAGATGGAGATGGAATTGTTCGGGAAGATGTTCCTTTTCGAAGGGCAGAATCAAAGTATAGTGTCGAACAAGTAGGTGTAACAGTTGAGTTCTATGGTGACGAACTCAATGGAGTCAATTATAGCGATCCTGCTACTGTGAAAAAATATGCTAGGCGCGCACAATTAGGCAAAATTTTTGAATTAGACTAGGCTACTTTAAAATCTGATGGTGTTTTTCGTAGTAGTCCAAGGGGTTGGTTCACTTTTGGGCATGCTTTGTTTGCTTTGCTTTTATTTTTTGGACATATTTGGCATGGCGCTAGAACCTTGTTTAGAGATGTTTTTGTTGGTATTGATCCAGATTTGGATGCTCAAGTGGAATTTGGAGCATTCCAAAAACTTGGAGATCCAACTACAAAGAGACAAGTAGTTTGATACAAGACTGCTCTAGTATCTTTATCCTCTATCTCTATTTTTTTTCTCGGGTACCCGAGAAAAAAATAGAGACTTGAATCAACTTCTTTTCGTTGATTCTTTCTCGTCTTTTTTTATGGTAAATGATCCCACTCAATCAAATGAATAGATGTGAAATCTATAATTGTAAACCACGATTGAATCTATGGAAGCATTGGTTTATACATTCCTTTTAGTCTCGACTTTAGGGATAATTTTTTTCGCTATCTTTTTTCGAGAACCACCTAAGGTTTCGACTAAAAAATAATGAAATAATTTTTCATTATAGAAACTAAAGTAATGGGCTCTCATATCAAGAGGCTCATTACTTCAACAAGTCTAGTCTCCATGTTCCTCGAATGGATCTCTTAGTTGTTGAGAGGGTTGCCCAAAAGCGGTATATAAGGCGTACCCCGTAAAGCTTACAAGTAAACCTGATATGAAGATGGCGACTAAGGTTGCTGTTTCCATTTTTAGAAAATTTCAAGATCACAATGGATCTACGATAAGATCGTTTATTTATTTACAATTACAACGGAATAGTATACAAAGTCAACTGATCTCAACTAATGATTAAATAGGATTTATGGCTACACAAACCGTTGAGGGTAGTTCTAGATCTAGGCCAAGACAAACTACTGTAGGGAGTCTATTGAAACCATTGAATTCAGAATATGGTAAAGTAGCTCCGGGCTGGGGGACTACACCACTTATGGGAGTTGCAATGGCTCTATTTGCAATATTCCTATCTATTATTTTGGAAATTTATAATTCTTCCGTTTTACTGGATGGAATTTCAATGAGTTAGGTTTATAAGAACTATGAACCTCTAGTTTTTCAATCAAATTTTTTTTTTCAAACTTGGATTTATAGACCTTTTTGGTAGTTTGACTATGGTATTTCTTTTTTCGGTATTTCCAAAATATGAGCGTGTGACTTGTTATAATTGATCCTATTGATAACACAGAGAACGGCCCTAACATCTCTATTAAATTAAGATGATTCCACCCCGTCGGATATTTATTCTAATATCTGGAACACGGAATATTATAGAAAAAAGTAAGAAAAAAAATTCTAACTATGATTCATACCTATTATTTAGACCTCGCAACCGGACTAAAAAAAATTTCAGATGGGTATTTCCTAAATTAAATAATTTTTCTTTCTTTAGACTTATGAAATTAATTTTATCTGAAGAACAACTTCTTTCTCTAGATTTTATTGAGTCATTACATCCACTCATTGAAATTGAATAATTGATGATCAAATGGTTTTTACTCAAAGAACCCTTTTATTTAGCTTGGGATTAAATCATCGTGGTTCTTGTATGAATCTGAGGTTTTAATTGATTTATAGGGTCTTAACAAGGGAATTCCTATCAACAGTAAAACAAAAGTCGACCCGCATTACGCACAAAAAACAACAAATTAAATAACAAAAACAAACAAAAATAGGAAAGAGAAGATTCAAGAGGCCTGGAACGTTCAATATAAAGAAAAAGAAAGGTGCACGAGCTAACTTGATATTTTTGGCATTAGTATCACAAAGAAGAGATTTTGGATTTTTTTACTTCCTATCTTTGGCACAAATTACATCGAGAAGCTAAGAAGTTTTGAACTTTCTATTGCATATCCGTCAAAATCGGTATTTGTGTGTTTCTGTTTGAGCCGAACGAGATGAAATTCTCATATACGGTTCTTGAGGGGGGGGTCCTCTCGGATTCCCTATCTCAATAAAGTATATGATTGGTTCGAGGAACGTCTCGAGATTCAAGTGATTGCAGATGATATAACTAGTAAATATGTTCCTCCTCATTTCAACATATTTTATTGTCTAGGAGGAATCACGCTTACTTGTTTTTTAGTACAAGTAGCTACGGGTTTTGCTATGACTTTTTACTATCGTCCAACTGTTACGGAGGCCTATTCCTCTGTTCAATACATAATGACTGAAGCTAACCTTGGTTGGTTAATTCGATCAGTTCGTCGATGGTCAGCAAGTATGATGGTTCTAATGATGATTCTGCACGTACTTCGTGTGTATCTTACAGGTGGGTTTAAAAAACCCCGCGAATTAACTTGGGTTACATGTGTGGTTCTGGCTGTATTGATTGCATCTTTTGGTGTAACTGGTTATTCCTTACCTCGGGACCAAATTGGTTATTGGGCGGTAAAAATTGTGACAGGCGTGCCTGACGCTATTCCTATAATAGGATCTCCTTTGGTAGAGTTATTACGTGGAAGTGCTAGTGTGGGTCAATCTACCTTGACTCGTTTTTATAGTTTACACACTTTTGTATTGCCTCTTCTTACAGCCGTATTTATGTTAATGCACTTCCCAATCATACGTAAGCAAGGTATTTTAGGTCCTTTATAGTTATAGCTTTATTTTATAGAGAAAACAGATCATAGATATTTGTAATTTCTGATATATCCTATCGGGAAGGAACAATAGTATTTCATTGCTACAAATATGTATTATTGATAAAATAAGACATGTTTTTTGATACTTCTCTTCAACTCCAAAGTAGTTTAGTTCTTATTGGTAAGAATAGTTGAAGTGGATTCTACGAAGAGAGGATGGATGGATTATGGGAGTGTGTGACTTGAACTATTGATTGGGCCATGCTGATATATTATTTTATCCGCCATGTTGAAATTCCCAACCAAACGTGTCTCCGCATCCAACCACCACGTAAATCCCCCTATGTAGCATAGGATAGGCCGGTTCACTTGAGGAGAATTTTTTCTATGATCATGTCCTAATTATGTCATGCATGAACAGGCTCCGTAAGATCCTGTAGAATTAGTGATGTGGCACGATCCAATGTTTTATCTATCCTACTTACTTATTTATAGTATGGAAATGCATTCATTTCTTCTGCATCGACCTCGATCTATAATATGATACTATCAGAGTGAAATAAGAGATCTAAGGAAGAACAGAGGCTAGACTTTATTAGTAACAAGTAAAGACTTTGTATGTAAGAAAATCGAGATGTTGTGGGGGAAAAAAGAATAAAATCAAAAAGACATGTGACAGTCCAAAAAGCCCTTGATTATGATCAAATTTTTAAGCTTACTTGGATATTGAGCATTTATCTGTAAGAACTAAATTATTTGCACTGAATATGAATAGGTGCAACTTTAGAAATGGGACCTAGTAAATCCTTTATCATTTACATAGAATCATTCTATTTTATATGTGTGGATATCTATAAAATATAGATTTTCTATCAATCTATTTCTGTAATTCTTTTGAATCTTGCTTGAGCCGGATGATGAAAAATTATCATGTCCGGCTCTTTTGGGGGATGGATCCATTAGAATTCACCTATCCCAATAACAAAGAAACTTGACTTGAACGATCCTGTATTAAGAGCTAAATTGGCCAAAGGGATGGGGCATAATTATTATGGAGAACCTGCATGGCCAAATGATCTTTTATATATTTTCCGGTAGTAATTCTAGGTACTATTGCATGTAATGTCGGCTTAGCAGTCCTAGAACCATCAATGATTAGTGAACCGGCAGATCCATTTGCAACTCCTTTGGAAATATTGCCCGAATGGTACTTTTTTCCTATATTTCAAATACACTGCACAGTACCCAATAAATTATTGGGTGTTCTTTTAATGGTTTCAGTACCAACATGATTATTAACAGTACCCTTTTTGAAGAATGTTAATAAATTCCAAAATCCATTTCATCGTCCAGTAGCTACAACAGTCTTTTTGATCGGTACCGTAGTAGCTCTTTGATTAGGTATTGGAGCAACATTACCTATTGATAAATTTCTAACTTTAGGTCTTTTTCAAATTGATTCAACTGTGAAATACCACGATGTAGGTATTTAGGGAATAGTCGCTTCTAAAGTGAATCCTCCCTAGATACATGAATTTTATTATGATCTATTTTGCGAAAATACGAATTGTGTGTCGAAGATAAAAAATGAAGTTTTTTTAATAAAAAAAGAATATGAAAAAATTTCTTTAAAATGAAAACTTATTCTTAGGTAAATGGATTGCGAAATGTTTCTGTTGAGTGTCCAATATCCGGTTTACATCTTCTGTACGAAAATATTCAATTCTCATAAGATCCTCTTGACTGTTACTCAAAAGGTCCAATAATGTATGTATATTGGACTTTTTGAGACAATTATAGGCCCTCGGAGATAGTTCTAATTGGTCAATAAAAATACATTTCAATGGAATTCCTTTTTTGTTTTTCCTTAGCTTAGTTAATCCATTTTGAAAGGTACAAGGAGGTAGAGTAAACCTGTTTTTATTTTCCTCGAAATGAATGTTCCTTTCCTCCGCATGTAGAAAAGGAATAAATAAATTAATCAAATTACGAAAAGCTTCATAAAGTGCTTCCTTAAGAGTTAAACTTCCATTCGTCCATATTTCTAGAAAAAGTATTTCTTGTTTTTCATTTGCATTTCCATAATAATGAATACTATGATTTGCATTTCGAACAGGCATGGATACAGCATCTATAGGATAAGTTCCGTTTTGAGAGTTATTTGTGGGGTTCATACGGTATCCGCGATCTCTATTGATTTGTAATCCAATACGCAAATCAATTGGTTCCGTCAGGTTAGCTATATACTATGTTGTGTCAAATATTTCCACGGAAGGCGGTGAGATGATATCTTGAGCGGTTACGTATCTAGGACCTCTAACGCAAATGGATGCGTCTCTAACTCCATACAGATTACTTCTCAATACAATTTCTTTCAAATTTATTAAAATTTCATGTACCGATTCCTCAATACCCACTATCGTAGAATATTCATGTGGCACTTTCTCAGATTTAGCACGTGTGAGACATGTTCCTTCTATTTCTCCAAGTAAAGTCCTTCGCATGGCAATACCTATGGTATCGGCTTGCCCTTTCATGAGCGGGGACAGAATGAAACGACCATAATAAAGACGCATACTGTCTACTCTTGATTCAACACATTTCCACTGTAGTGTTCGAGTGGATCATGCTATTTCCTCTCGAATCATACTAATATTATTATTTGATTAGATCATTGAATCTTTTATTTCTCTTGAAATCCATTTAATTCTTTTTTTACACACGTCTTTTTTTGGGAGGTCTACATACATTATGTGGCATAGGTGTTACATCACGTACGAAACTTAAGTATACCACTTCTACGAATAGCCCGTAATTTTGTGTCTCTTCCGAGACCAGGACCTTTTATCATAACTTCTACTTGTTGCATACCTTGATCTACTACAGTATGAATAACATCTAAAGCGGCTGCTTGCGCAGCATAGGGTGTTCCCCTTCTTGTGCCTTTGAATCCAGAAGTACCGGCGGAGGCCCAAGAAACCACTCGACCTCGTACATCTGT
>CM060904.1:691669077-691694077 GCA_030737815.1 Allium fistulosum | reverse complement strand
ATGCGTTCCTCGTCATTAATATGTTTGCTCGCGTTAATTGTGGTCTATCGGGAGAATCGATGACTGCATCTTTGATGCACTGCTAGTACATCATCCGAGAATTCTTAATTGGCTAGTTATAAATAAACACAGGGCTATTTACAAGGGATTACCTCGGATCTACGCCGAGGTATTGACGGTGATTCTCAAATATCGTAAAACAGAATGTGATACGATGAGATAGAATGCAATAGAAACAAAGACAGGGAACGGGTTACCTACCCCTAATGGTCAAAGCGAGCCCTTTCATTCAATTCTTTATTCTTTAATGAAATTAAGAATCAATCAAATCTCCCCAAGTAGGATTCGAACCTACGACCAATCGGTTAACAGCCGACCGCTCTACCACTGAGCTACTGAGGAACAACGGGAGATTCGACCTCATAGAGTTCAACTCCCATTCTCAACCCATGAGTCCGAAGCTTCCTTCGTAACTCCCGGAACTTATTCGTAATGGCTCCGTTCCATGCCTCATTTCATAGGGAACCTCAAAGTGGCTCTATTTCATTATATTCCATCTATATTCCAATTCCATTCATTTAATATTTCTTTGGTATGATTGACATAAGAGATGTCATTCAATTGAAGAAGATGGTATCGTTGACATAAGAGATGTCATTTCTAGTCTATCTCTTTCTATATATGGAAAGTTAAGAAATCATCATATAATAATCGAGAATTTGAAATAGAAAAGAAAAAAGGGAGGTTTGTGATGATTTTAAAATCTTTTCTACTAGGTAATCTATTATCCTTATGCATGATGATAATAAATTCGATCGTTGTGGTCGGACTCTATTATGGATTTCTGACCACATTTTCCATAAGGCCCTCTTATCTCTTCCTTCTCTGTAACGATTCGGATTTTCGCGTTCGAAAATCAACATCCGTACTTCACATTGTACTAGAATGCCGCAGATTCGACCGTTCAAATCCGACTCGCCGGAGCTATAACACAGTTAAGTAAATAACACAGCGGAAGAAAAAGAATATAGATATACAACATCTGATACAATATCCAGATACAATGATGATACAATGAATATCTATATACATCAGAGATATGATACAAGAAATAGCAGCGGAAAGAAAATAGATAACACCAGCAGCGGATAGAATATCCCCAATAGAATGCTCCAAGATAAGCAACGTCAATCCATGAACTCCAAGAACTGACTAGCTCCAGATAATCTACCAAACCTGAATATCTGAGAAAACCCAACTCTAGACTGCCCGTGTGGAAAATAGTGGGCACCCAAAGTTTAGGAAGGGAACAATAAACTCCGGATCAGTCATGGGACTGGTGTGAGCAACAAAAACAGTTTATCTTTAAATAAACACAAAAGGCTTTTAAACATTGAAATCCGCAATGTTTTTCGAAAATGAAACTACCATAAGGCCTCCCGCCACACACACAATGCAATCGCAGAATTGGAGGAGATTTCTCCTTATGATAGTCAAACATGCTTACTACGCAAAATCACTCGATATTTTATCATTAGTGCATAGTGTAGAAAACATTTCGAAAATATAATATTAATCTTAGCCAGCATACAACATTTCATCGTATGCCTACTATAGCTACCATGTTCAATAACAGGTTACCGCCACATTCCATAGCAGGTAATACAACTAAAATCGTACAGGGTTCGTATTGTTTCTTTGGATTTCCAACAAATGATCAGGCTAAGGAACTTCCTTACCGAAATAGAAACGCCTCTGGAAAGACGCCCCGGATCCTAACCGGATCTCCGCAAACAAAAGGCCGACGCTACCTCACGCTCTAACCGAGCTGTAACTAGGTAACTAACACACGAGTCATGTCATCCCCCGGTCGTTACCGACCTTTATCCGAGGGGCCCCTCAACCAACAAAGCAACATCACAAAGTGATAAATGTATAGTGTCCACACGAGTTAAGTATCTGGGCTCCATACCATGATACCACCCTTTATCCAGAAGGAAATGACATACCCTAGGGGCGCTACCCCTACAAACCTTTGTCGCCACATTCCTGTTTCGACCATTACCGGGTTGTGAGGCTCGACGAAGTCTCGTCCACAAAGCTACGCTTTTTCACAAAGCCACGCTTTTTCACAAAGCCACGCTTCGATCAACAAATGATCAGCAGCACTTCGTATGCCACATTACCAAATTGGGAATGTATCACTAGTAACCATCAACTACATAACCTCTGAGCTCGTACGTCTCAGAGAAGGGTGTTAAGCTAAGAGAATAAATTCTCCGCCACCAACAGAAATGTATTTGATAGAAACCAGCTTTACATCTCAAAGTGTAATGTCAGACACACATCCATACAAGTCTGTTCCGGGTTCGAACAGAACCGAAGGCACTTCTCACGAAGCCCTTGCAAATCCGGATAATTTCCAATCACGTCCGGACTTCCCGTCACTAAGGGTGATAAAACCTCTATATCGGGGATCAGCCGATGCAGAGTAACTCGACGGTAATCCTTCCATTTTCAAAAATATCCGGTCTTCACCACCGGTCTTCAAATGCGATCCATATCGTCGTATCACTATTCGGAATGGGTTATATGACACAAAGGTCCTCTCCCGGCTAAACCGAATAACGAGCGCAATTAAAAAATCATACGGATACTGGGGTCTCAGTTAAATCACAGCTTAAAGCCCAAAACTTTTCATTCGAATGGTAAAACAAATTACCATTTCCAATCTTTTAAACAAAAAGATTCAATTCAAAAACCTTCAATGGTTTAAACAATTTCCACACTTTTAATCTTTTAAACAAAAAGATTCAATTCACAAAGTTCACCCCGTTCCCAAAGATTCATTCATGGATTTCAAAACAATTTCCATTTCACTTGGATTAACTCGTTAAATCTTTAAGTCAAGATTTAACTTATAGCTTTTAAAACAATTCCATTTCAAGTTGGATTAACTCGTTCGGTCTTTGAATCAAAGACTCATTTCATAAATTTCAAAACATTTCAATTCCATTTCAAACTTGAAATTCTTTCAACACAAATTGGAAGTTCATTACTTTTGTGAAAGCTTTTACTATTTGAAAACAAATAGTTTCGTTTCATAAAAATCCAGTTATATTTACACGAGTTAAAACCCTTGAATTAAATTCAAATTCCCAAATCAATACATTTAAAATGGTTTAACCCATATATAACTTGTACAGCATCTTTAACCCCTAGTTTCAAATCATAGAATTAACCTTTAAACTTGAATTCAAATTTAAATCAAATTATTTAAATTTCAAAACTTAATCAAGTTATTCGACATAACTTTTATCTTTGAAATTCCATTTCAAAAGCTTTTCACTTTAAACCCAAATTTCCAATTTCAAAATCAATTGAAATTAAAAATTTAATTTCAAAACATTGAATTTAAATCATCTGTGATTTAACCGATTTCCACGTGAAATCCATATTTGTGTGTGTATGGTGTAGTCCAGGGGTTTCACACAATAGTGCAACATCATACAATCATCACATATCAGAATACAGGATATGGTTGATAAGCGATATAAACTATAACGCTCATCTTCATTCACAGATCACAGATATATATCACAGATAAGTAAATTATAGATCACAACATAAATCAGGGTATATCACAAAGCATCACAAATCAGGGATATCAAACAATTCACATTCAATAGAATCCAAACATTCATAAGTAAGGTCAGTTAATTGTCTGAGTAATCCAAATCAGTTTTAATTACTTACGAAAATTACTAATCCTAGTTAATTAATAAATTAACCCTAAATTAATTACCATTTAATTAATTTTCCTTAATTATAAATCAATTAGCTTTAATTTAATAATTAATTGATCTTTAGTTAATTTTAAATCATTAATCAATATAAAATTAACTTAACTTTTAAGTTAACACATTAAAACATCTAATCAACTTCTTAATTACTTAATTTTATTTAAAATAAACCCTTTTCAAATATAAGTTTAAAACATTTTAATTAAACTTAATTAACTTTAGAAATATTGTTATTTCAAAAACTTTCAACACAATTTCATATTTGTACTTAACAACAATCATTATTTTAAGAAAAATAAGTTTACAAATTGAATTGACTTAAATTTGTTCAAGTTTTAAAAACTGGAACTTAAAAACCCAAGACCTGCTTCGGGTATTCCTCGAGAAAAATACCCACTTACTTCGAGTTTTGTTCAAAGTTTACCCGAGTGCCAAATTTCAATTTTAAAAATCTTTTAAGTGTTTTCGACCCGAGTATCTCACGAAATTGCCCCGAGTCTCTCCCCTGTTAACTTCGAGTAAACTAAGAATAAACGCGAGAAATAAAAACCCGAGACCTCTGCTACCACGCAACTTCATCCCAGACCCACTTCTTCTCCCCTGCTTCATTTTTTTCCTTCTTATTTTTTTTCTCAGTTTATACTTAAGTTAAACAAATAAACAGCTGAAGAAAACTCACGCGCCCCAGGTTACTCGAAGCACCTTCCCCTTCCCCTCGAGTTCCACTCGATACGAAGCCGCCATGGCCTCACTGATACGTTCACGCCACCGTGCACGTGCACATCATCGCGGCGCCCCTCCGATGACCATCGCGATCGCCAGCAAATCCTAATTCATCCCCTCATTCGAAATCAAAACCCAGGTTGACGTGAAAAACTCGAATGCAACTTTTGCTCGTTCAAACGAACGGCAACTCGAAACCCATCGAACACAATCGCTTCGCCGCCACGTCTCGGTCACCAGAAAAACCAACGCTTCCGGCCACACCACGATAACGTCCACATCTTCCATCCCCTCGAGTTTCATAAAACTCGATCACTCCTAGGTGATGCAATCACCTTGCTTTTGACCCACTGCAAAACTCCATCTTAAACCCTACTTTGGGTTCGAACGGCAATTTCATCCATTCGAAAAATCATTTAGTATTTTTCTCATCATTATTGAGGTTCAAACTAGCTTCAGTTCAAATTTCAACATTTATCATTAACTCAATCAGTGGTAATTCGAAAAAATGTTATTTTTGTTCAAAAACCAAATACTCTGTGAATACTCAACTACAAATCACTATTTTTATTTCAAAAATCTTATTCCTTTATGTTTATTCAAGTTATACAATCTATTCAACAAATTAAAGTATTCGAGTTTCTCATAAAAATTTCTTTTTACAGTAAATTTGAAGTTTACAGATTCAAATTTTTTCTATTCTTAACTAAAACTTCCTGGACCATGGTTTCAAGTTTTAAACAACTATTTTTGTTCAAAAATCCTAAGTTAAGGATGTTTGTATGAAATTTAATAATAAAAAAAATTCCTTGTTTAGGATTACTCTGTAACCAGGAGCAAGAAGACAGGATTATCAAAATATACAGAGGTTCAAAATATATTCACAACAACTTGTTTTCCAGCGTTGAATATGCAACACAATCATATATTTTAAATTTTAAAAAACAAAATATGTTACTCACTTATTATCTGGTTTAAAATAGAAAGCCTATAGAGTTTAACAAAGTGACATAAACTCTCATGTACACAGACATTTCTAACATTTCATTCTCATCAAAGTATTTATCACAGGCATATCAAGATTCGTATATATATAAGGTTAAGAGTTTGCTCACCTTAAATTCCAGAAAACAGAGCCTCTTTGAAACAGACTTGAACTTTTTCTTTCTTTCTTTGATTTCTGGTTTGTCTTAATTGTGTTGTTTATATTGAAGCTTTGTTTAAGTTTTGAATGATATTGTTTGCTTCAGATTTTTTTTTCCAGTTTGAAATGGACGAGGCAAAAATGAATTGAGGAGTTTGATAAAAAGAAGAGTTTGCTGGTGATAAGTCTTTGCACAGGGGTGATGAATAGATTTGTACAAGAATGTATATATTTTGTACAACATAACCAGAGATATTTCATCTTTTGGTGGCTGAAATGTTTTATAATATTTCGAATTGACTATTGTCTATGCTAGCATTAAATGCACGTGCTTTTGTACATAGATGTTTGTTCTTTTATACTTCTTCTTGCCTGCATACTTTGTTACTTTCCAAGTGTACATGAATATGTATTGTAATGTTTTTATTTTGTGGTGGCTGAAATGATTCCCAGTAAGTACATATGTTTCTTCCTTTTGCCTTGTTATTTTATAAGTGTTCATATGTGAATGTATTTTGTTTCTATGCTTATTTTGTTTGCCTACTTATTTTTTTTATATTTGTTCATAGATATCATCATTTTGGTTTTGTAGACTTTTCTTTGCATACACTTTTGCTTTTACTTTAATATTTATCGTCTTATATTTAATTTATAAATCCAAATTATTATTAAACCATTTATTTAAGATTTTATTTCAAATCCAATATACATATATATTCACATATATACAAATTATCAAATCCTAATGATTATATATATATTTATCGAGTTGAATCGGGGAAACTCGCATTACTTTATTAATTAATTTTACAATTTTTATTCAAAAATTTATTTAATTATCAATTTAAATTTAATTAAAATCCGGGGTCGTTACATTCTCCAAGCTCGGGTTATGGAAGAAGGAACTGAGAAGGAGATATCAGCAACAACGAGTTTTATTACGGGGCAGCTCATGATGTTCATATCGATCTATTATGCGCCTCTTCATCTAGCATTGGGTAGACCTCATACAATAACTGTCCTAGTTCTACCGTATCTTTTGTTTCATTTCTTCTGGAAAAATAACAAAAACTTTTTTGATTATGGATCTACTACTAGAAATACCATGCGTAATCTCAACATTCAATGTGTATTCCTGAATAATCTCATTTTTCAATTATTCAACCATTTCATTTTACCAAGTTCAACGTTAGCCAGATTAGTCAACATTTATATGTTTCGATGCAACAACAAGATGTTATTTGTAACAAGTAGTTTTGTTGGTTGGTTAATTGGTCACATTTTATTCATGAAATGGTTTGGATTGGTATTATTTTGGATACGGCAAAATCATTTGATTCGATCTAATAAGTACCTTGTGTCAGAATTGAGAAATTCTATGGCTAGAATCTTTAGTATTCTCTTATTTATCACCTGTGTCTACTATTTAGGCAGAATGCCATCGCCTATTGGTACTAAGAAACTGAAAGAAACCTCAGAAAGGGAAGAAAGCGATGTAAAAACAACTTACGAAACGAAGAAGATGAAATAGGAACAAGAGGGATCCACTAAAGAAGACAAAGATAACCCGGTTTACGAAGATTCTTATCTTGATATCCATCAAGATAATTGGGAATTGGGAAAACTTAAAGAAGAGAAAACTTATTTTTGGTTTGAAAAACCTATTGTAACTTTTCTTTTCGATTATAAACGATGGAACCGCCCATTGAGATATTTAAAAAATGATAGGTTTGAAAATGCTATACGAAATGAAATGGCATAATTTTTTTTATATATGCCCAAATAAAGGAAAAAATCTAATCTCTTTTACATATCCGCCAAGTTTATCAACCTTTTCAGAAATGATAGAGCAAAAAATTTCTTTCTACACGACAGAAAAACTATACCATGAAGACCTATATAATTGTGGATTTATAATAATGAACAAAAATAATACAACTTAAGGAACGAATTTGTAAGTAGAATACAAAATTTAGAAAAAGATAAAGGATCTTTTGCTTTAAATATACTAGAAAAAAGAACCAGATTATGTGATGATGAGCATGAACAAGAATATTTACCCAAAATGTATGATCCCTTTTTGAATGGACCTTATCGCGGAACAATAAAAAATGTAGATTCAGATGAAATCATGACAGATTTAATAACTTCAAGAGTGGATTCCTTAGAAATATCATGGATAAATAAAATTCATGGTCTATTTCCTAAAAATTCTCAAACATTTGAACATAAAAAGAATAGGTTTTATTCTGATGAGAAATTTTTATCGAATCCTATTGAGAATTCCTTAACCTCAATTGAAATTTTTTATTTTGAACGTGCGCAAGGAATAGATTTAGAAAGTCAAATAAAATCTTTGAAATTTTTATTCGATGAAATTACAACTGATCCAAATGATCTAATAAAAATTAGAAAAATTCTATTGGAATGGAAGAAATTAGTAAAAAGGTCTCTAGATGGTCGTACAAATTAACAGATGATTTGGAAGAAGAAGATGAAGAAGAATCGACGGAAGATCCTGAAATTCGGTCAAGAAAAGGGAAACGCATAATAATTTATACTGATAACGATCAGAGTACTAATTCGAGTACTACTAATAATACTACTAGTAATACTAGTGATGAAGAAGACGAGGTGGCTTTGATACGTTACTCACAACAATCGGATTTTCGCCGTGGTATAATCAAAGGATCTATGCGTGCTCAAAGACGTAAAACAATTATCTTGAAAATATTTCAAGCAAATGCGCATTCTCCACTTTTTTTGGATCGAATAGACAAAACATTTTTTTTCGTTTTTTGATATATTTAAAATTAGGAATTGGTTAGGGAGAACCTCAGAATCTCAAATTTATTATTTTGAGCAAGAACATACAAAAGAAAATGAGAAAACAAACAAAGAGAAAGAAGAGGAAAATGAACGAATAACAATA
The DNA here is from genome assembly GCA_030737815.1 of Allium fistulosum. NCBI lineage: Eukaryota > Viridiplantae > Streptophyta > Magnoliopsida > Asparagales > Amaryllidaceae > Allium > Allium fistulosum. Next base: position 691,685,475 of record CM060904.1, on the reverse strand, counting down.
TCAAAGGCTTGGGATAGCTTTCTATTTACTCATGCAATAAGAGGTTTAATATTGGTAACTCAATCTTTTCTTAGAAAATATGTTCTATTTCCCATATTAATAATAGCTAAAAATATTAGTCGTATGTTATTGTTTCAATTCCCCGAATGGAACGAGGATTGGAAGGAATGGAATGGGGAAATGCATGTTAAATGTACTTATAATGGTGTTCAATTATCAGAAATAGAATTTCCCAAAAATTTGTTAAGAGATGGTATTCAAATAAAGATTCTATTTGGCAAAGATCTAAGGTACGATTTAATTATGGAGATCAGCAAAGGCAAAAAAGAGAGAAAAAAGATAACTTTTGTTTTTTAACAGTTTAGGGAAGAGAAGCAGAGCTACCTTTTGGGTCTCTCCGAAAACGACCTTCTTTCTTTGAACCCTTTTTTAAAGAACTCAAAAAAACGATAAAAGCGAAAAAGAAACTTTTAGAAGTTATAAGAGTTTTCAAAGAAAGAGGAAATGGGGTTCTAAAAGTTTCAAAAAAAAAACAAGATGGGTCATCAAAATAATTCTATTTATGGACCTAATAATGAAAGAACTTGAAAAAGTAAAACCCATATTAAAATCGAGTAGGGTTAAAATATATGAACCGACTAAAAATAAAAATGGAAGAGATTCTAATATAAATAATAAGATTCGTCGCGAATCGACGATTGCAATTAAATTCCTGAATTGCGAAAATGAAAATTATTCACTCATCGAAACAAAAATGAAAGCTCTTGCTAATAAGACAATCACAATTAGGAGTCAAATAAAAGGAATCACAAAAGACAATAAAAAAATAGTTCTAACTTATGATGATAAAAGAGCGGAATTACAGAATGATATTTGGCAAATATTTAAAAGAAAAATATCCAATTAATACGTAAATCGCATTATTTTATAAAATCTTTCATTGAAAAAATATACATAAATCTATTACTATGTATCATTAAGATTCCAAGTTTTAAATCAACAGACAAAATTTTAACTAAATACATTTATAATGATAAAACAAATCAAGAAGAAATTGAAAAGACAAATCAAAAAATAATGAACTTTATTTCGACTATAAAAAAGTCGTTTTATAATATTTTTTATAAAACTAATTTTAGTAGTAGCAACAAAAATTCTAATATTTATTGGGACTTATCTTCTTTGTCTCAAGCATATATATTTTACAAATTCTTGCAAAATCAATTACTTAATAAATATGCTTTTAAATCTGTACTTCAATATCATAACACCTATCCGTTTCTTACAGATATTATAAAGAATTATTGTACAACACAAGGAATATTTGGTTCCAAACCAAAGCATAAGAAAATACATAAGTATAGAATGAATAAATGGAAAATGTGGTTAAGGGGTCATTATCAATATAATTTATCTCAGACTAAGTGGTCTTATTTAGTACCAAAAAAATGGCAAAATAGGGCCAACCAATGTTGTATAATTCAAAAAAAAGACTCAACAAAATCGGATTTATATAAAAAAAGAAAAAGACCAATTAATTCATTACATGAAAGAAAATTACTATGCAGTAAATTCATTGATGAGTCAAAAAGACAAATTGAAAAAACATTTCGGATATGATATTTTATCATATAAATATATAAATTTTGAGGATAATAAAAACTCATATATTTATGAATCAACGTTTCGATTACAAGAAGTGGAAAACAAAAAAATTTCATCTAATTTCAATACACTAAAACCCGAACCCTTTTATGGATTGATAAGGATAGTTATTAATAATTATCTAGAAAAATGATTTCTCATTGATACGGACAAAAATATGGATAGACTATTTTTAAATTATAAAATTCCCGATTTCTGTATTAGAAATAATATTGATATTGAGACCCGGGGCAATACGCCTATCAACACCAAGATTCATAAAAATACGAAAAATCTAAATTATCAAAAATTAAAAAAAAATCCTTTTTTGATTGGATGGGAATGAATCAAGAAAAATTCTATCTTAGCATATCAAATCCAGAACCTTAGTTTTTCCCAAAATTATTACTACTTTTTAATGCGTATAAAATAAAACCATGGATCATACCTACCAAATTACTTATTTTTAATTTTCATTTCTATGAAAATATTAGTAAAAGTAAAAAGATCAATGTAAAAAAAAATGAACAACAAGGTCAAGGAAATCTTGTATTAGATTTACGAAAACAAAATGAAAAAGATGTTGAGACGGATTATACAAGAACAGACATTAAAAAAAGTAGAAAAAAAAAACAATCTAAGAGCAAGAAAGAAGCATAACTCAATTTCTTCTTGAAAAAATATTTTCTTTTTCAATTAAGATGGGATGATCTCTTGAATCAAAGAATGATCAATAATATAAAGGTATATTGTCTTCTACTTAGACTGATAGATCCAAAGGAAACAACTATATCTTCAATTCAAAGAGGAGAGATGCATCTAGATGTAATGTTGATTCAGAAAGATCTAACTCTTACATAATTGGTAAAAAGAGGCATATTTATTGTCGAACCAATTCGTCTATCTATGAAAAGGGATGGAAAAGATATTATATATCAAACCATAGGTATTTCATTGGTTGATAAGACTAAACGCCAAACTGATGGAAAATACATAATAAAAAAAGAATATGTTGATAAATTTTTTTTCATGAATATGTTGCACAACACAATAATATACTTATGACTAAAAACAACAAAAACTATTATGATTTCCTTGTTCCTGAAAATATTCTATCCCCCAGACGTCATAGAGAATTGAGAATTTTCATTTGTTTTAATTCTCAGAATTGGAATATTATGGGTAGAAATCCAATATTTTGTAATCAAAACAACATAAACAACTGTGGACAATTTTTGAACAAGGAAAAACATCTTAATACATATACAAAGAAATTCATTAAATTCAAATTTTTTCTTTGGCCCAGTTCTCGATTAGAAGATTTAGCTTGTATGGATCGTTATTGGTTTGATACCAATAATGGCAGTAATTTCAGTATATCAAGAATACATATGTATCCACGATTCAGAATTCTTTAAATTCTTTCATTATATTAATAGTATATAATAAATATAAATATAACATAGTATATTTCCTCTATATCTTATATCTATTTTTCTTTATCGAAAAAACATTTTCTTTCCTGAATAGGAAAATCTTGAAAAAAAAAATGGATCGTTCCTTTCTATCCAAATCAAATTGAAAATTTGATTTGGATATTGGATATAAAAATTCTATATGAAGAAATGAGAAATTTTTTTGTACTAAATTCAAATAACTGCAAATAACTGCAAATAACACGTATAATAAATATTTTTATTTTTCCTGATCGGTAAAATTCGCGTAAAAGAAAAAAAAGAAAATTTTGTTTTTATGGTCAAAAATTCATTCATCTCGGCTATTCGACAAGAAAAAGAAAAAAACTGTGGATCTGTTGAATTTCAAGTATTTAGTTTCGCTGATAAGATACAAAGACTTACTTCACATTTAAAATTACATAAAAAAGATTTTTTATCACAAAGAGGTCTACGAAAAATTCTGGGAAAACGTCAACGGCTGTTGGATTATTTGTCAAAGAAAAATCGAGTACGTTATAAGAAATTAATTAACCAGTTGGATATTCGGGAGTCAAAAACTCGTTAATTTTGAGTTTAAGATTGGTTTGAATTTTTTCTTTAGTTATTAAATTTTGCATTTTGATCAACTTCATTTTGCTAAATTCATGGAATACTGAATTGAATTAAGGAAGAAAAGTTATGGCTGTACCAGCTACAAGAAAGGATCTCATGATAGTGAATATGGGTCCTCACCACCCATCAATGCATGGTGTTCTTCGACTAATTGTTACTCTCGATGGTGAAGATGTTATTGATTGTGAACCTATATTGGGTTATTTACATAGAGGGATGGAAAAAATAGCGGAAAATCGAACAATTATACAATATTTGCCTTATGTAACACGGTGGGATTATTTAGCCACTATGTTCACAGAAGCAATAAGAGTAAATGCACCAGAACGATTAGAAAGCATTCAAGTACCTAAAAGAGCCAGTTACATTAGAATAATTATGCTAGAACTGAGTCTTATAGCTTCTCATTTATTATGGCTTGGACCTTTTATGGCAGATATCGGTGCACAGACTCCCTTTTTCTATATTTTCAGAGAAAGGGAATTGTTATATGATCTATTCGAAGCCGCTACAGGTATGCGAATGATGCATAATTATTTCCATATTGGGAGGGTTGCTACCGATTTACCTTATGGCTGGATAGAGAAATGTTTGGATTTTTGCGATTATTCTTTAACAGGAATTGTTGAATATCAAAAACATATTACGCGTAATCCTATTTTTTTGGAACGCATTGAAGGATTGGGCATTATTGGTGGAGAGGAGGCAATAAATTGGGGTTTATCAGGACCAATGGAATCTTCGTAAAGTTATGGGCTTCTGGAATCCAATGGGATCTTCGTAAAGTTGATAGTTATGAGTGTTACAATAAATTTGATTGGGAAGTCCAATGGCAAAAAGAAGGAGATTCACTAGCTCGTTATTTAGTACGAATCGGTGAAATGAAGGAATCTATAAAAATTATTCAACAGGCTCTAGAAGGAATTCCTGGAGGACCTTATGAGAATTTAGAAGTCCGACGTTTTGATAAAGCAAAAAATTCCGAATGGAATAATTTTGAATATAGATTTATTACTAAAAAACTTTTGCCCAATTTTGAAACGTCGAAGCAAGAACTTTATGTGAGAGTAGAAGCCCCAAAAGGAGAATTAGGAATTTATTTGATAGGAGATAGTAGTGTTTTCCCTTGGAGATGGAAAATTCGTCCACCCGATTTTATCAATTTGCAAATTCTCCCTCAACTAGTTAAAAGAATGAAATTGGCAGATATCATGACGATATTAGGTAGTATAGATATCATTATGGGAGAAGTTGATTGTTGAAATGATAATTGATATGACAGAAGCCGAAATACAAGCTATAAATTCTTTTTCTAGATCGGAATCTTTAAAAGAAGTCTATGGACTAATATGGATCGTTGTTCTTATTTTCACCCTTATATTGGGAATAACAATAGGGGTACTAGTAATTGTGTGGTTAGAAAGAGAAATATTTGCAGCAATACAACAACGCATTGGGCCTGAATATGCCGCTCCATTGGGAATTCTTCAAGCTATAGCAGATGGAACCAAATTAGTTTTTAAAGAAGATCTTCTCCCATCTAGAGGAGATATTCGTTTGTTCAACGCGGGACCGTCTATAGCGGTCATATCTGTTCTACTAAGTTATTTAGTAATTCCTTTTGGATATCACCTTGTTTTGGCCGATCTTAGTATAGGCGTTTTTTATGGATCTCCATTTCAAGTATTGCCCCTATTGGACTTCTTATGTCAGGATATGGGTCGGATAATAAATATTCTTTTTCAGGTGGTCTATGGGCTGCTGCTCAATCTATCAGTTATGAAATACCATTAACTCTATGTGTATTATCAATATCTCTACGTGTGATTCGGCAGAACATTATTATTTTCCCTCTTTTCTAGAACTAGAAATAGAATAAAGAAATTGTAACCGTATACATAGGAAAAGCTCGAATGGCATCTTCTTTTGGAAATCCTAGCTATTCTTAGCATGATATTGGGGAATCTCATTGCTATTACTCAAACAAGCATGAAACGTATGCTTGCATATTCGTCCATCGGTCAAATCAGATATATAATTATTGGAATAATTGTTGGAGACTCAAATGATGGATATGCAAGCATGATAACTTATATGTTGTTCTATATCTCCATGAATTTAGGAACTTTTGCTTGCATTGTATCATTTGGTCTACGTACCGGAACTGATACCATTTGAGATTATGCAGGATTATACACGAAAGATCCCTTTTTGGCTCTCTCTCTTCAGCCCTATGTCTCTTATCCATAGGAGGTCTTCCTCCACTAGAAGGGTTTTTCGGAAAACTCCATCTATTCTGGTGTGGATGGCAGGCAGGCCTATATTTCTTGGTTTCAATAGGACTCCTTACGAGCATTGTTTCCATCTACTATTATCTAAAAATAATCAAGTTATTAATGACTGGACGAAACCAAGAAATAACCCCTCACGTGCGAAATTATAGAAGATCTCCCTTAAGATCAAACAATTCCATCGAATGGAGTATGACTGTATGTGTGATAGCATCTACTATACCAGGAATATCAATGAACCCAACTCTTGCAATTGCTCAGGATACCCTCTTTTAGCTTCTAGGCCTATTTCTTAGTTCAAGATCCCTCTTACTAACTGGAATAAAAGAAATAGTAGATCTGTTCCGCCCAAAATGGGCTGGGGTTATGAACTTATAATCATTGAATCGACTCGATCATCAGATTATAAGTTCATTCCATACCGGACCAAACCGGAATAGGGTTATGTACATTCTTATTATGAGAAGGGGTCATTCGAGCGTATGTAAATAGATACTATGTTTCCATATGGATCCCTACATCGTTACATTCTATTTAGGATTAGGAATAGGCGTAATCAGACCGGCTTTTGACATATCTATCGTTATTTGGGTACCATATTCACTTCTTTGGGCTTCTATTGAATCGAGAAATAGGTTTGATTGTACATCTTTTTGATATATAGGGTATCCTACGGATAATTCAAATCGAAGCAATTTGATGTCTGACTCGGGCCTATATGACATGATCGATTGATAGAAATACCCCAAAACTCCATCCACCTTTGTCCATATATTCCATATATTACACTAGATAGATATCATATTCATGGAATACGATTCACTTTCAATATGCCTTGATGGTGAAATGGTAGACAGGCGAGACTCAAAATCTCGTGCTAAATAGCATGGAGGTTCGAGTCCTCTTCAAGGCATAATATTGAGAATGCTCATTGAATGAGCAATTCAATAACAGATTTCGAATCTAATCAATATTGATGTACCAAGTATCTTATCTGTTGATACAAAGTATTCCAGCATCCCCACGATCCGAGTCCGAGCTGTTGGAATTGGAATAGGTTCGGCAGCAGATCACGAAATCTTGGTCACCTTCTCCATCTAATGAACGAGGAGTCCGTTTGGAAATCGTCCGCCCCGCGCCACCCCCCGAGTATATGATTCAACAGGAATCACACAGGGGTAGATTGATAGAAACCTCTAGTAAAATACCCACCAGTACCCGTAACCCAGCGGATAAAGTACATTACATAGTACATTTTAGGGATTGGCAACTTACCCATTAGTGACTTTGGCACTGGACGTTCCCAAAATGGGTACTATCGGGTCGGGTGAATTAAAGAATAGACAGACGCCTGTTGGCATTCCAGCTTTCCTTCTCTTTTCAGGGCCTATCCGAAAGAGAATCCAGTACCTCTTGGTCGTGAATAGGACGAACCACCTCCATGGATACCTTTGCTTCGGAACAAAACAATTAGAATTAGGCACGGTCAACCGGAATATGTATTATCCATATGGGAGATCCTCTAATTGAGAAGATCCATCGACCTAAGACGAAGAGAAAGGTCTATCTATTTTCTTTAGTTTTTCAGTTAAACCAATGATTCGTTATTGGAGCAGATAGCAACAATCGTTCATCGGACATGCGTATTTTTTCTTTTCCGACGGATTTCCATGGTTTCATTAATGGAAATTCTTTGATGTAGTGAGTAATAGGCTCTAGTTGTTCACCGTTCAAGAATTCTTGTTTAGGCAGTTCATATCATCCATACATAGTGTTTTGATCTAAGATTTCAATTCTTCCATGCTTCAGCATTAGCATACTGCTCCATGGAGCTAAGGTCCAAAATATGGAATAAACAAGTGTTTCCACGACTCTACCACCCGGCCAATTCTGTTCCACTTAATCCCCTTTTCATGGCCACGTATCTTTATGGCTAAGGAATGGGAAATCTTTCCCCTGTTACATGAATCAAATATTTCATTTCATCTGGGAAAAGCCATCTCTTTCTCCACAATGTCTTTGCCATTTGATCCAATAGCGTTCCGTTAGATAGGAAGAGATTTGATAAATACTGATAACTCTCGGATGGAGTATTAGAACGGAAAGATCCATTAGATAATGAACTATTGGTTCTAAGCCATCTCTGGCGATGAATCAACAATTCGAAGTGCTTTTCTTGCGTATTCTTGATGAACCAGTGTCTAGATATAGATGTAGAAGAATTTGTTTGGGAAGTAATAAGCCCCTTTGACATCTCTTCATCTGCAAAGAATTCTCGATGCGAAAACACAGAGACAAAGGGCTGATCTTTGAATAGGAAAAAGAATGGATCTGCAGGGTCCCAAATGAATTGGCTTATTCGAAAAAAGCCTTGTTCTTTGGACGATCTATCTCGTGTCTGGTACTGCATGGTTCCACTCTGCAAGAACTCCGAATCATTCTCTTGAAGCTCATCCTTTTTATGATAAATGATCTGCTTGCCCCAAAATGACCCGGCCCAATAGGGAATCCCAATTCAGTGGACCTTTCGGTACAATCAAATAGATTTCCACAAGGGCGCCATATTCTAGGAGCCCAATCTATGTGATTGAATAAATCCTCCTCTATCTGTTGCGGGTTGAGGGCCCCTTCCCCTTCTTCAAACTCCAATTCGTATTTTTCATAGAAAAATCTCTGATCAATGATAGAAAAAGATCCATTTTGCATCATATCTAACGGATTCCTTGGTTCGGACTGAAGAAGTAATGTCACTCGATTATTATCAAACTGACTGCAATCCTTTTCTGTCCATAAGGATCCTGCCAGAGCGCCTTCTACTTCTAATAGGCCACAAACTAGATCAGAAGCATTCTCAACGAATCCATAAGAAGTGATCCTATTTTTTTCACCGGATCCGGGTCCGGGTGAAGACCAAAGATCTTGAGAGACCAATCCGGCAGAACAACTCAAAAGATAAAGAAGTATCATTAATTTCTTCATGCTCGTTCCAAGTTTGAAGTACCATTTGTACAAATAGGAATCTCCTTCCTTACACGATTTCTTCTTCATATAGATAGATATAGGATCTATGGGGCAATTACTTAGAAGTACATTTTGTGCAACAGCCCTTCCTATCTGATAGAAAAAGACCCCATGATCCTAAACCGATCTTACCTGGGATCGCAAATCCCAAGTTTATCTATGAAGAGCGGATCTAATTGTATTAGTTTCTATAATTGATTTCTTCTGTGTAATACTAATTGATAGGGCCTCATTGATAAGTGCTACAAGATCTCGTGCATTAGAACCCATGGTTATGGACCCGAATCCGTTAGTATGGAACATTTTCTTTTCCAAGTGAAATCCCCTAGTATATGAAAGAATGAAAAAGTGCTTTCATTGTTGTGGAATAAGAAGCCTTCGTATCTTAATGCATGTATTTAATTTATTCGGAGCTATTAGAGCGGGATCCACTTTTTGGGGAATATGAGTCGAAGCAATAACAAGAATATTTCTAGTGGAACATCTTTCACAATCCCTGGAGAGATAGTTCTCTAATAGACCGAGGGATAAGTAATTCGATTCATTCATATACAGATCATAAATGTTTGGAATCCATATTATGCAAGGAGACATTGCTTTTGCTAATTCGAATTGAAGGGTGATATCAAATCGGTCTATTTTCGGCGTCATATACATAGTTAGCACATTCGTCATAGTTAGCAGCTCCGTATCAAGGTCATCATCAATATCATCACTATCATCAATATGGATATCGTCACTATCATCAATATCGATATCATCAATAAGATACTCTTTAGGCTTGTCATCCAGGAACTTGTTCGGAAATACCGTAATGAAAGGAACATAGGAGTTTGCCGCTAGGTTTTTGACCAAACAGGATCGTCCAGTTCCCATAGAACCTATCACTAAAATACCCCTAGAAGGGGATAGGGCTAAGCGGAGCGAAAAGGGTTTTCCATGAGATGGGAAATGAAAACTATTAGCCCCACACGAGGTTTATGAATAAGTGATTGTCTAATAATGAGCAAGGAATATCCGTCTTTCTGCTAAACAGAATCTATTGAACTTATAATTCATTAGATACTTTTTCTGAATGTCAACTAAGTATCGTAAGTAAATTGATCCCGGTTGTTCAATCATTTGATAACCCGAGTCATTCTTTGATAAAGGATCACTATGAGTCAGACTCAATAGAATTTGATCAATCCTTTTTTCTATCATTAAGGTGGAGAACTGAACTAAGAATTCTCTTTCTTCATCATCAATCAAATCACTGTTCGCGACCCAGGATTCCATTTTATCATCAATCCAATCACCGTTCACATTTTTTCTTTTTCTTATCAATGAATAGATCTCTTTAATTGTACGACTTAGATGTCTCGTATTTCTCGAAAAAGTGATTCGATTGATGGAATTTGGTATGATACTTATGAGATCGATGAGATTTATATTCAAATATTTCTTCTTAGAACATATTGATTTGACCCCATAAGTGGGACCACCACCCAGTAGCATGTTGCCACCAAAAGTAGAACCCCGTATCTCTTCCAGAGAATCTCCTGATTGTTCCAGAGCAACTAGAAAGAGATTCTTTAACCAAAAAGAATTCAGTTCAAATGTAGGATACTTATCTAGAAGTTTTTGCAACTCAATCATGTATGATGGAATCATCAAAGATTTTATCTTTTCTAACTCTGTTTGTAACTCACTAGAGGCTCGGGAAAAAAAGAGAAGATGGATACGAACGAGATATCCGGCAACAAGAAGAAGGAAAAGGATTGAATAGAGGAACTCCCAAGCATTTCTTGATCTCAGATGTGCCCATATCAATGGAACGGGTGACTCATTATTTCGATGAATCATTTCTTCGGGCAGAAGAAGATTCTGTAAACACTTATTCGAAATCCCACTTATCAGAGTCCATGGTGGAAGAATCCTCTGAGGTTGGCCATGATCTATCTGATCCATACATAATATCATGAAAAATGGATACAAATTTTTGACTGCTACTTAGTATTGGCAATGGGTCTGAAAAAGTATCTACAAGGGCGAAATTTAGATATTTGCACCCTGTCGAAGTAAGGAACCATGGCATATATTTTTGGAACAGATTCCATTTTAAGAGATTTGAAAAAGCATTATCTCGTTGAAAGGTTCCATACATCTGCCCTTTCTCAACGTAATTCTTTAGACAAAGACTCCATTTTTTCCTTTTTTCGGATGGTAAATATTTCTCAGAACATGGAGTGTGAATCAAACCCATGTTTGAATTGAAACTAAGATACTGATGCAAGTTCTTCCCTTCTGAATCAGATAGATTCATATCTGAAAGAGGCCGACAATAAGTTCTTTCAAAATTGACTATTCGTTCCTCTCTTAGAAATGTTGCAGAAATGTCTTCGATCGAGTAAATAGCTCTATGAACGACCGGATCGGATCGAATTGGAAAATGGAAAGATTTGTACAAGTTATACGTTTCATCACCACTTTGTAGAAAATCGTTAGGTATGAATATATCAGATACCTGTGACTCGATTGGTGAAATAGTCTCTCTCTCCAAAAAAATATGTTTTTTTACCGATGCACAAAGAAAATATTTTGTTGCGAATGAACAAGATATTGAGGAATTGTCCATATGTAAGATCATCATTATGGATACGGGTCTTTTCCATAGAAAAAGGGAATCGTTTGTTACAATAGAACCAGAAGTGATGTGGATCATTCAAGAATCGAAGTTGATTTGCTTTATAAAAAGAAGATCTCAATGAACTTCTATGAAATGGTTTCATGGGATTCAGCCAATTGTCTTGATCATGGGATATCATTGAGAAATAGGAATCCGTGTTATCAAAGATTTTTCCGCAATTATTTCTAGTATGGAATGAGTCAATCATCCACTTTGGTATCTTTTTGAACAACAATGGTAATATTGTTCCTCCATTGATCAAGAATTTCGATCTTTGGGAAGTATCACGATCATCCAATAAGAAGGGTTTCAATTTATTCAAATGAACGATTTGAACACCTATTGATTCTAACAACTGATTGCAGGGTTGATCATTCGGACTTTTCAATTCATAGATGTGGATCTTGGACCTAAGAATGGGGGTATTCCCGATACTCACCAAGAAATAGGGAAGCGATTTGGACAAAAAGGGAAGTGACTTGGACAAAAAGAGAAGTGACTGGGACAAAAAGAAACGAAGTGACTTAGACAAATCTTGTTTGTCGATAGCCTCGGACCAATCAATCGAATATTTACTCATACGTGATCGATCGAACACTACTTGAAAACGGTTCTTCTGTTCAGAAACGAAATGTTCCAAATGTTCCTATGGATTCTTGCTCCAATTGGACCATTTGTATCTATATGCATCATGATCCCGATTCATGGATCTCTTGGTTCGAGAAATAAGAGGATGAAACCATTTCTTCTGAGTCTCTTTCAAATTCAATAAATGTTGGTTGATCATATATTTCATTATAGTTATATGATTCAGAGTATCATTTCCTATTTGATCCCTTTGAATTCCATATTCGAAGTTGCGATTGGATCTATTCATTAAAAAGAATCGATTCGATACATTTCTTATGTACCCATAGATGCTATATTGGATTTGAATCAGATTTTGGATCAATCTATATTGATTGACTGCCTCCATGATGTTGTTGCTAGCAAATACCGCTGTTTTTCATTTTGGATCTTCCAAATCATTCCCGCAGTGGATCCGAACCAATTTTTATTGATCTTTCGATAAAAAGATTCATTCTCCTTATAAAAAAGATCCGAACCAATAAAGATTTCTTTTTCGATTCATCTCTGGAGTTGAATACCTCATTCAGGAATTTTTTTTGATCCAACCCGTAGGAATCAATAGAAAAGGCAAATCCTCTATGATACACCAGATCTGGCTCGATTATTGATAGAGTGAATAGATCTGCCATTTCTTGAAATCTCTCTTCTAATTCAAAATCGTGGTGTAACGTGTATCCCCCTTTGTTCCGGTTATGGAATAGATGAAATAAATCCAAAATTGGATTTTTTTTCAAGAATGAAATCTTATTGGAACTGTCCATATCTGGTTCATCCTTCGGAACCATATCACATCCCGGATCTGATGAAATAGGATGAATTTAGATGGTATTTTGTAAATACGTAGTTATCTTGAATATATAAACCATTTCTTTATTTTCCGATCGCCTAGAAGGGACAAAAGAAACATCTTGTTTTTTCTTCAAAAATTTCTAATCTCTAGTGGACCTCTCAGTAGGATTCGAACCCAAATGAAGTTCTGACCATCTGTCAAAGAAAAAAGAACGAATTGATCTTGTAGGATTCCCAAGAAATTCTTCGATTTCTTTCGGAAGCAGATGAATAATCATCTGCTTCTCACGTTTCGTGAATAGCCGGGACATTGAGGAAGATCCAAAAAGACATTTCGGGAATCGATCTGATTCTATCTCTATTTGTTCCGTTTGTAGAAAGGAAGGATCCCAAAGAATCGATCTTTCTTTTAGTTGCTGAATCTCTGTTTGATCGATCAATGTGTGATATTCTGAATCCTCATTTCTAATGGAATCAAAATGATCTCTGGATTGATCTGAGGATCCTTTTGATTGGCTAGAATCCGTTACTTGAATGAAAATAGATCTTGTGGAATCATATTGAATATTTGACAATACATTCCATACCCTGCTAAAAAACCAATCCTTGTTTACCAACCACACATTGTCTAACCAAATCCAATTCTCTCTCGATACGTTCCTCAAAAAATCCAATTCATGCTGATTCTTCCCCCAACTAACGAAGAGATCTTGGCGGAATTGCCACATATGAAATTGAGCACAATTTTGCAAAGTAATACCCCACTTGTTTCTCGAGAAGAGACGGGAAATGTGCTCAATATCATTTGATTGAATAGTTGCCTCAGCTCCTTGTTGTTTGAAGAAACCCTCCCCTTCAATTGGTCTTTGTTCACGAAAAGCAGACATGAGATAACAAATCAAGTCTTTCCCTAAGATTTCGAATAGCTGTCCCGAATTCAAGTTGATTATGTTTCACTTCTTCCTTGGAGAAAGACGATCAAACAATTCCCAATCATGGTCCTTGCGGACCGGATCATCCGTATAGGATAAAAAAAGAAACTCCAGATATTTGCTATCTTTCTCTTTGAATGAGATCTCAATTCCAGCTACGGTTTCATTAGCTATCTTACAACTAGAATCCCTCTTTTTTTCGATCCGGTTCCTCCAGCACTGCGAACCCCGGTTCGAATCAGGCATGATACACTTTTTATTTATTGGGAGAACCCAAGTACTCTCTTGCAGATCCATGAAACAACTCTCAGAAATCTTTTTCTCTTTTGGAAGATATAGGAGTGAAACAATTAATCTATTGATATTGGAAGACCAAAAAGATTCTTCGAATGTATCATTTCTGGGTCCAATGGAATTCATAGGTATAGGAAGAAGCTCCATCAAATAGAGATTTTTTCTTTCGACCATCTTTCGATTGGTAATACGAGATATAAGGACCACTACTACAAGCAGTACTACACCTTTGATCGTGAAATATCGATTGCTTGTTGAACCCTGTGAATCACGTGAAAGTAAGATACTCCAAATTCGGGGGTAAGAGAGTTTCATAAAACGTTCTTGGTGGAAAAAAATGTGAGTGAAAGATCCCACTGAATCGAATTTGATCCATGAATCTAAGAAATAGTGAGAATCCTTGATCTCACTCAATATCTCTCTCAATTCAAAGATCCAGGATTTGAATTGATATCGTTTCATTGATTCCTCCTAACTATTTTCATTGAATCCTCCTAAAGATTTCATTTCAATTGGAATTTGGTTATTTACGATGTACAATGAGCCCTGTTAAGCATCCATGACTGAATGGTTAAAGCGCCCAACTCATAATTGGCAAATTCGTAGGTTCAATTCCTGCTGGATGCACGCCAATGGGAACGTTCAATAAGTCTATTGGAATTGGCTCTGTATCAATGGAATCTCATCATCCATAAATAGCGAATTGGTATGGTATATTCATACCATAATATATGAACAGTAAGAACTAGAATTCTTATCGATACTGGAACTCATAGGGAAGAAAATGGAGTTATGGATGGAATCAAATATGCAGTATTTACAGGAAAAAGTATTCGGTTATTGGGGAACAATCAATATACTTCTAATGTCGAATCAAGATCAACTAGGACAGAAATAAAGCATTGAGTCGAACTCTTCTTTGGTGTCAAGGTAATAGCTATGAATAGTCATCGACTCCCACTCCCAGGAAAGGGTAGAAGAATAGGACCTATTATGGGACATACAATGCATTACAGACGTATGATCATTACGCTTCAACCGGGTTATTCTATTCCACCTCTTATAGAGAAAAGAACTTAAAGCAAAATACTTAATAACACGACGATACATTTATACAAAACTTCTACCCCGAGCAAACGTAATAGAGCCATAGACAGTCAAATGAAATCCAATCCACGAAATAATTTGATCTGTGGACAGCATCATTGTGGTAAAGGTCATAATGCCAGAGGAATCATTACCGCAAGACATAGAGGGGGAGGTCATAAGCGTCTATACCGTAAAATCGATTTTCGACGGAATGAAAAAGACATATCTGGTAGAATCGTAACCATAGAATATGACCCTAATCGAAATGCATACATTTGTCTCATACATTATGGGGATGGCGAGAAAAGATATATTTTACACCCCAGAGTGGCTATAATTTGAGATACCATTATTTCTGGTATAGAAGTCCCTATATCGATGGGAAATGCCCTACCTTTGAGTGCGGTTTGAACTATTGATTTACGTAATTGGAAGTAACCAATTAGGTTTACGATGAAACCTAGAAATCAATCACTGATCCAATTTGAGTACCTCTATGGGATAGACCTCAACAGAAAACTGTTGAGTAACGGCAGCAAGTGATTGAGTTCAGTAGTTCCTCATAGAAAATTATTGACTCTAGAGATATGGTAATATGGAGAAGACAAAATTGTTTGAAGCACGCACAGAACCGGAAGCGCCCCTTGTTTCAAGGGAGGAGGACGGGTTATTCACATTTAATTTGATGGTCAGAGGCGAATTGAAAGCTAAGTAGTGGTAATTATAAAGATCCCCCAGGGAAAAATAGAGATGTCTCCTACGTTACCCGTAATATGTGGAAGTATCGACGTAATTTCATATAGTCATTCGGTCTAAATGCTACATGAAGAACATAAGCCAGATGATGGAACGGGAAGACCTAGGATGTAGAAATCATACATGAGTGATTCGGCAGATTTGGATTCCTATATATCCACTCATGTGGTACTTCATCATACGATTCATATAAGATAAAGATCCATCTATCTAGA
>CM060904.1:691636577-691664077 GCA_030737815.1 Allium fistulosum | reverse complement strand
GTCGTGGTCTTATAGACTCTACCAAAAGTCTGGACGAATTCGTTACTTCATTCAAATGTGTAAAAAACCATAATCGCCCTTAAAAGCCGAGTACTCTACCATTGAGTTAGCAACCCAGATAAATATGTATATACAAGTGGAAAAACTGGAATTGAACTATACAACTACGTAAAAACATTGAATTTTGAATTCAAAAGAAATATAAAGGAAAGATTAGATGATCAATTAAACAAAATAGCAAAGCAGATTGGATTAAATTAAAGACAGATAAAAAAATGTAAAAATTTACATTTAAAGACCACCCCCTCTTTTATAAAATAGAAAAAAAAATTGATTTTCGTTAAAAAAATATATCTTATATAACAAATAGTACATTTTGGCAAACCCATAATTTGAATGAAGTAAAGGAAAAACCCATAAATAAATAAGGATCGAAATAAACAGATATATTTATCTACGATCGAATTATATTTGTTCGACACACAATTGTCAATATGAATAAATTGTTGAGAAAAAATGAGATCAATTAAATAAAAATGAAATAAAATAAGGATTTGTGTTGGATTGGCACAACAAACAATAAATATGGTAAATATAAAACATAATATAGAACAAGAAAAGAGAAATTGTGAGTAAATAATTACCACACAAATTTATACTAGTTACCTTTCTTTTTTCTAATTTTTTTTATGAATTCTTTTAAAAATTCTGTTTTTCTTAAAATATCATGAATAGTTCCTATAGGTTGAGCACCTTTTTCAAGGAAATAACGAATAGCAGGAACGTTTAAATAAGTTTGATTTTCATTGGATCATAAAAACCCACCTTTCGAAGATCTCTTCCTTCTCGTCGGGATCGAACATCAATTGCAATGATTTGATAGATCGCTCATTGGGATAGATATAGATAAATAAACCCCCTAGAAACGTATAAGAGGTTTTCTCCTCATACGGCTCGAGAAAAAATGATTCTAATATTTCTGTATATAATGTAAAATATATAAAAAAAATTATGAATTAGACTATGATTTAAGTTTTTCTGTTCTTACTTACATAAACAAAGAAAAAAAAGAAAGAAATATCATTCGTACTCATAACTCAAGTTGGGTAATTCTGAAAAAGTCCGAAGGTAAATCCTTAGGCATTTCTTGAGTCGTCTCTAACCTCTTTTGTTTGTTTCATCTCGAATCTTTTTTTAGCCGCCATCATTATACTAAAAATAAAATATTGAGACAATTGAAAATAGTGTTTCCTTGTTCCGGAATTCTTTCTCTTTACTTTTTAAAATCATTAGGTTTAGACATTACTTCGGTGATCCTTATCCCCTTTTTCAAAACGGCAGCAACATACCTTTTGTTTTTTGTTATTTCCTTCTATGGAAAGATAATATGAACGATTTTTTCCCTTGTAATTTAATATAAAAAATATTATTAATTTTATTTCAAACTTGTTAGGATTTGAATCCTGCAATTTAAAATTTTAATTTCTATATCGAGGATATACTTAACAAAGTAGTCTAATTTATTAATTGTTACTAATCCTAGATTCGCCCCCCCG
The DNA here is from genome assembly GCA_030737815.1 of Allium fistulosum. Taxonomy (NCBI): domain Eukaryota; kingdom Viridiplantae; phylum Streptophyta; class Magnoliopsida; order Asparagales; family Amaryllidaceae; genus Allium; species Allium fistulosum. The sequence goes on along the minus strand of CM060904.1, from coordinate 691,662,521 downwards.
ATAAATGAATCAATACGTTTTGCTCGAGCTCCATCATGTACTATTCCTATTTACCAACCCAATACAAATTGGGTTCCTAATAGGAACAAAACAAACTATGTCGGTTCAAGAGCATCTTCATTCCTACAGAAAATGAAGGATGTAAGAATCCACAGTGAATGATGTCCTTCAAGTCGCACGTTGCTTTCTACCACATCGTTTTAAACGAAGTTTTACCATAACACTCCTCTCCTTTTAAATTTTATTTTGAAATGGTATGCAATTGATTCAATATGGAATCATGAATAGTCATTGGCTCAATGATACAAAATATTTTTTATGTATGTATCTAGGGAAAGGTAAATAATTATCTGGAAAAAAGTCTTATATTATAAAGGATTTAAGTTATTTCGCCCCTCTATCCTATGGGGTGAATGAAATTTCTAAAAAAGAAAAAAGTAAAGTGAATCCATTTCCTTAAATCTAATTAAAATCTTCAACAGATCATTCAGAATGTTATGTTAAATTATGGAAAAAATTCTTCTCGAACAAATAAACTCTAAATCTAAAAAGAACGGCCCTATGGATTTTCCGATTTCGGAATAAAATCAGTTATTAACAAAATATAAGCTATTCCAATAACTCGAAAAAGTCATAAGTTTCTCTATATTTATAATATAGATTTTTCAAATTTCTTTGAGTACCGAGGTTCATAAAAAAAGAATTTTTGTTTTCATGAGTATGAAATAGAAAAGGATCTCTTTTTCTCTTTCAATTCAGAATTCCATAATAAATTACATAATACGAGAATTTAGATTTCATGGAAAAAAGAGTTTTCCTAAGTAACTTACTTCAATATGACTATTAAAATAGTAGTCTCTTAATGATATACCCAAAAATTGTTTTGAATTTAGAATTCAATAAAATATCTTTATTCCTACAAGTACACTCAATTGCATTTGTGAAAAACTAAATGAAAAAAGTTTTATTTTTATAGAAAAATCAGAACAAAAGGTGACACTATATCCAAGATTAAAGAAAAAAATTTCCAAACTTAAAGAGAAATTTGTTAAAGAGAAGAATCTTTCCTTTCTCATGTAGACGCTCTGGGACGGAAGGATTCGAACCTCCGAATAACGAAACCAAAACCCATTGCCTTACCACTTGGCCACGCCCCATTTCGATTTCGAATTTCTCTTTGATACTAATAAAGACTAATATTGGTATTAGTCGTTCGTCAATCCCAATTCAAATATATATGAAATATATTACTGCTAGGGTTCAACACATGAAAATATAGAAAAAAATGATTGATCATTCCATAAAATTAAATTAAGATATTGTATGAAACTAAAATTCCTTGTATTCTCATTTGAGAATGAAAGGGAAGATTTTTGATTTGAGAGCATTCGAAGAACAAGAAGGTTTTTTGACCTACCTTTTAATTTTTCCCTCATAAAAAGAACTCAATCAAAAACTAATTTTCTAATCTACAAGAATGAAATGTTTGTTATGCTTAATATCTTTAGTTTAATATGTATATGTCTTAATTCTACCCTTTCTTCGAGTAGTTTTTTCTTCAGCAAATTGCCCGAGGCTTATGCCTTTTTCAATCCTATCGTAGATGTTATGCCTGTCATACCTGTACTATTTTTTCTCTTAGCCTTTGTTTGGCAAGCTGCTGTAAGTTTTCGATAAACTCTTTAATGCTCCAAAAAATTCATGATTTTTACGAAAAAAAATTTCTAAAAATTTGTAAGATCTTATAAATTTTACATTATGAACCCTCCATTCGAAAATAGAAATTCTTGTTCTTGTATTATATTGAATAATCGCACGGTGATAAATTTTGATCAACTTATTTCCTCGTTCTGACCTTCCAGTAAACAAGGACTTTCTAAAGACCCCACAATACCAAATAATGGATATGACCAAAAATACGAAAAATTTTTGGTAATGAAGGAATCAGAATCTTGCTTTTCTTATTATTATTACATCACAAAAACAAAAAATTAGTAAAAATTACCTTTTTCAAGAAAAGACTTCATTTTGATTTTGGTTTCTTTTTGGGGCATTATGTCAACATAGTGTATGTGATAAAAAATAGGCAATCTATTTCCCTTTTCAAAAAAAAAATTGGAGATTGTGTAATGCTTACTCTCAAACTCTTTGTTTACACAGTAGTCATATTTTTTGTTTCTCTCTTTATCTTTGGATTCTTATCTAATGATCCGGTCCGTAATCCTGGACGTGAGGAATAAAATAAAAAATAAAAAGATTTTGAAAGTCTGAAGCGATCGAGGGGAGCGGAGAGAGAGGGATTCGAACCCTCGGTACAAATAACTCGTACAACGGATTAGCAATCTGCCGCTTTAGTCCACTCAACCATATCTCCCAATTCAAATTGAAATTTTTTTATGTGGTGTGACAGGTGAAGTAAATAAAATTAAATTGAAAAACCTTACTTCCTTAATTTTTATTTTGTAAGAAAAGTCCATTCCCCCGACCAGTACTTAACCAGGCCGGGTTATTACATTACTTCTGATGAATCAATCATTTCATAGATCAAATGATTTCATTTTTTGTTTTTATTTTATCAAATCAAAGATACTTGTTATTGAAGTTATTGAAGTAACAATAAAGACAATTTTTATCTCCATTCCAAGTGTAATTCTTAGTATTAGTAATATAATACTATAGAAAATACTATAAAATATACTATAAAATATGAAAATGAAAGAATATTCAAATTAATAATTTTTTTATTACTATTTATTAATTAGTATTAAGTAGTATTTTGAATTTTGAGTCTTTTTTCTCAATTTAGTTAATTATTTAACTGGAAAAAAGCACATACAAATATTAAATAATATAATATAAAAAATGAAACACACATATGTCATAACATATATAACATAACTCTTTTATTTGTTCAAGGGACATTGAACATTTAAGATCCAATTAATCCGAGTTCAAATTCAAAAATAGGTCAGTTGAAGGGAAAGTAAAAAAATGAGGAATTTGTCATGGTTATAGCCCAGCTTCAATAATTCCTTCAATTTTGGACTATCAGTAATGACTTATAACAAGTGAAAAATGAGACTTTTTGCTTTATTTTAACTTTATTATAATTTTGTTATTTTAAAAAACTTTCTGTACTTCAACTTCAAGCACCCCTGGTCGGGAAGGATGAAGTGTCAATGCTCAAGTTTTAATGAGTCTGATGCTATTAAGATTAAGATAGCATCTCATTCCTTTGTTAGTCAAAAGGTATATTCATATATAATAATGAATATGAAGCGGGTATAGTTTAGTGGTAAAAGTGTGATTCGTTCAATTAATAACTTAAAAGGTTAAGGGGTCTTTCGGGTTTTTCATATTCCGATAAAAAAAACTTTATTTCCTAAAAAGAGTTTAATCCTTTTCCGCTCAATAGCATATTTGAGGAAAAATAGAAATTCTCACGATTTGTATCCATAGTTCAATTTCAATTGAATAAAAGGGTTATAGAGTCACGAAGCATAATAAAAAAAATTTGGATCAAATCTTCCAATTAATAAATATAAGTAAAGGATCCATGGATGAAGATAAAAAATAAAAGTACATTTCCAATCGTAACTAGATCTTAAATTTTTGTCTTGTATAAGCGAAGATTAAAGCCAAATAGCTAGAAAATGGTAGTTTTGGTTTACTAAAACCATCAGCATATTATTTTAGCTCGGTGGAAACTAAATAAAATTCTTTTCCTCAGGATCCCTCGAGTGGAAATAGGGAACGAAGTAACTAGATTAGACGGATTTGGGATAATAGAATCCCCCTTCTCTAGAGGGATCATCTAGAAAGCGAGTGGCTTTGGGTGACATAGATGTTATGGATCTAATTTTTATTTCTGGGAATACATCAATTTTCCATAAAGGAGCTGAATGTAAAAAAATTTTCATGTTCGGTTTTGAATTAGAGACGTTAAGAATGATAAATTAACGTCAACTATAACCCGTAGACTTCCAAGCTAACGATGTGGGTTCGATTCCCGCTACCCGCCCCATATTCCTTATTCTATATGCATCATCGATTCGAATATGCATTCTTTGTTTTTACCTAAAAAAATTTTCATTTATTTTTCTCAAAAAAAAAGATAAAGGGAGAATGCGAAAGAATGAAATAGGAATGAAAAGCATCCATTGTCTAATGGATAGGATAGAGGTCTACTAAACCTTTGGTATAGGTTCAAATCCTATTGGACGCAATTTTTTTCCATCTATTTTTAAAGTGGTGATACCAAGAAACCCCTTTTTTGAATCATTTGAATCAGAAATAATTCGCAAGAATAACTCTTGTTCTAACAATAGAGTTAGAGTTATAAATTTATGCTTGTTCCTCAAGTAGAAACAGTTCAGTGTGCTCCTGAATAGCTTCCTTCAAAAAGGTTTCCGCTTCCTCGGTGAATGTCTTGGTAGAAGATAAAATTTCTTGAAATTGAGGTTTATTCTTTTTTAAGTAGGTACGTAACTTAATGAGAAATTTCTTTATCTGTCCAATTTCTAACGAATCAAGATATCCATTTGCTCCAATATAAATTGTAGCTATCTGTTCTTCCACAGTAAGAGGGTCTGATTGGGATTGTTTAAGCAACTCGCGTAATCGTTGACCTCTTGCCAATTGATTCTGAGTAGCTTTATCGAGATCAGAAGCGAATTGTGCAAAGGCTTCTAACTCTGCGAATTGAGCTAATTCCAATTTTAATTTGCCAGCTACTTGTTTCATGGCTTTAATTTGAGCTGCGGATCACACTCTGGAAACAGAAATGCCTACATTAATAGCAGGTCGGATTCCCGCATTGAATAAATCGGCACATAAGAATATTTGTCCATATGTAATGGAAATTACATTAGTAGGGATATAAGCCGAAACATCTCCAGCTTGAGTCTCAACTATTGGTAAAGCAGTCATACTCCCTTCACCTAAACTGGAACTTGATTTAGTAGCTCTTTCCAAAAGGCGTGAATGCAAATAAAAAACATCTCCTGGATAAGCTTCACGACCAGGCGGTCTTCTTAAAAGAAGAGACATTTGGCGATAAGATTGTGCTTGTTTGGAGAGATCATCATAAATTATTAAGGTATGGCGTTCACGATACATAAAATATTCAGCTAAAGCCGCACCTGTATAAGGAGCAAGGTATTATAATGTAGCAGGCGAGTCCGCGGTTTCGGCTACCACAATAGTATATTCCATTTCCCTTCGTTCCTGGAAATTAGTCACTACCTGAGCCACAGAAGATGCTTTTTGACCAATAGCTACATAAAAACAGATTACATTTTCCCCTTTTTGATTGAGAATCGTATCTGTGGCTACTGCTATTTTGCCGGTCTGTCTGTCCCCAATAATTAATTCTCGCTGGCCACGTCCTATAGGGATCATCGCATCAATAGCAATAAGTCCTATTTGAAGAGGCTCATATACGGAGCGTCTTGAAATAATACCCGGAGCAGGAGATTCAATTAATCGAGATTCAGAAGCAGAAATTTCACCTCTTCCATCAATAGGTTTAGCCAGAGCATTTATAACACGACCCAAATAAGCCTCGCTTACAGGTATTTGAGCAATCCTTCCTGTTCCTTTTACAGAACTTCCCTCTTGTATCATCAAACCATCACCCATTAATACAACACCAACATTATTTGATTCCAAATTGAGAGCAATGCCTATTGTACCCTCTTCAAATTCTACTAATTCACCTGACATTACTTCATCAAGACCATGAATACGAGCAATGCCGTCCCCCACTTGAAGTACGGTACCAGTATTCACAACTTTTACTTCTCTATTATATTGTTCAATACGTTCACGGATAATATTACTAATTTCATCAGCTCGAAGAGTTACCATTAGTGTCTCTTTTTTCTTTTTCGGAAACAAAGGGAAAAAATAATTCCTAAACTCTAAACTAAAGTAAAAAAATAGAAGGGCTAATCAGTTATTTCTTCCATTGCCCCAAGGATTCCAATATTAGCACTGATGGTATGGAAATGTAACTCGCTATTCAAACAACTATTCAGGGCTCCTATAGCCCCCTGTAAGGCTTGTTGGAAAACTTGTTGTCGGACCTGATTAATTGCTCTTTGTTGTTCAAAATGAAGGGTATCATTTTTGTAATTTTCTAATTGTTCCAAACTCTCAGAAGTCGCATTAATAAAATTTACTTTTTCTCATTCTATCTCAGAGTATCCATTTATTCAATATTCCTCTACTTCCATTTCCACTTTCCGTAAACGAGCCCGAGCTCGTTCGAGCTGCTCAATGGCCCCTTTACGCAATTCTTCCGAATTTCGAATAGTACTCAAAATCCTCTGTTTTCGATTATCGAATAAATCATTTAATGAAAGTAGATTATCTTACCATTAATTTTACAACTTCCATGATCTCTTCCCAAACCAAACATGAATCTTTCGATTCATTTGGCTCTCACGCTCAATTTTTTATTTTATGGGCACTTTCATATCTTTTTTTAATGTAATGAGCCTATCCTCCCTAGTTCTGTTTGTATGCAAACATATCAAAACCGATACAAGACCAGAATATTATAAGGACTCTTCCGACCAGACAAAAATCTCTAATTATCAGCAAAGTTGTTTCTTTATTTGTTATTTATTTAAATTTCAATGAAATTTTTATTCAAATCCAAAAATTTATCTTTTTTATACATAGGTCGTTGATTCGACATTGGATATTGGATAATAAAACGCAGGGTGCCCTTTTATTTATTCTAGTAAACGGTTCAAATGATTTTATTGATATGAGTGTTATATATCAGAAAAATTACCAACTATTCTTTTTTAAACCATTTCGATATTAACATAATGGTAGAAAGAGTACCATGTTGTGCCCGGACTTCAAACAGTTTAGCTTTAACCATGTTAATGGTCTCACTTTATTGGTTGATAGAGAATCAAAGTTGACTTACCAATAAAGAACGAAATGCTATGATTCTTACATATGATTTATTAATTTATTCAGAAGGAATTCATCGAGATTGTACACATTTTTCCTATTTATCTTATTCTAAAAAAAATATGTATATAAATAACACAAATAAATAAAGTGCAGCCGGTTGGATCCAACCTATTCTTGAAATATACAACTCGCACACATTCCCTTTCCAAAAAAAATCAATACACCAAGCACTACACTTAGATTTATTAGATTTGTTGCTAAAATATCGGTATTAAACCCGAAACTCCCGGCAAATGGCCAATGGCCTAAGGAAACGAAAGAATCGGTTACATTTTTCATATGCTCTCCTCTTATAGATAGGACTAACAAAGAACATAGTTCTTTTTGTATCACTTGACTTGACCTTTTTTGATCGATTTCTTTTTCTTAATTTTTTTCTTTGTTTTAAGTTTTCGATAAGATACTTATTAAATTGGGTCCTAGGTCTTGTAGAAATTGCAAAATATTTCCCCTGTTCAAACACTTCCTAAAAAGAAAGTAAAAATTCCATCATACTAACCGAAGGATGGGAAGGAATAAAGCGAGCAAATCCACTAATTCGTCATCCTCAAATCAGTCTTTCCCGGGGTATTGTTCCAACAAATACATAATTGTAGGAGTAAAGTAGTGATATAATTCACAGAAGCAAACCGCAACGAATTAATAAAATAAGAAAAAGTGTGTCATGCACTTTTTTACATTTTCGTTCTAGGATGAAATTAAACAAAAGGATTTGCAAATAAAAGTGCTAATGCCACAACGAGCCCATAAATGGTTAAAGCTTCCATAAAAGCTAGACTAAGAAATAAGGTGCCTCTTATTTTTCCTTCTGCTTCTGGTTGTCTCGCAATACCTTCTACGGCTTGGCCTGCAGCAGTACCTTGACCAACTCCAGGTCCAATAGAAGCAAGCCCTACGGCCAATCCAGCAGCAATAACGGAAGCGGCAGAAATCAGTGGATTCATGATGATAGGTTCCTCGCACCAAAAAAAATGGTTGATGATACAATCAACCAAGGAATTCTTACTTATTTGATCACTAAAAAATATCGAATCGAAGTAACTAAAACTTCGAAAAAAATATATATAGATAGGGATAAACCCTATATATAACTAATATATATCTACTATCACATATACATTTGTTTCTTTCATAACGGAAACCGCCCGCATTTTTTATTGAATCAGATTCTAGATTAATTCGTCGAAAAATATATAGGAACTGTAGCTGGACTTATAGACATTACATATAGACATATATCTAGTGTGATCTCCCTAACCCATCCTTCGTAATATCGTCTATCTTTCCTCTTAGAACTCTAGTCATATATACATATGGATTTCTTATTTCTATCTATATATGTATATGTTACCGAACCAAGTATATTTTCTTAAACCATGCATTGCCTCAGTCGGGGTAAGCTTAAAAAAAGAAGACCCTTTTGAAAACTAATCAATGATGACCCTCCATGGATTCCCCTATATAAGCCGCGGCTAAAGTTGCAAAAATGAGAGCTTGAATACCGCTTGTAAATAATCCAAGAAACATGACAGGGATAGGAACTACTGAAGGTACTAAAGAAACAAGAACAACAACTACTAATTCATCCGCCAATATATTTCCGAAAAGTCGAAAACTCAGAGATAAAGGTTTTGTGAAATCTTCTAGGATGTTAATTGGTAAAAGGATTGGAGTTGGTTGAATGTATTTTCCAAAATAAGCCAATCCTTTTTTGGTAAGACCCGCATAAAAATATGCCACGGACGTGAGTAAAGCTAAAGCAACATTAGTATTTATATCATTCGTGGGGGCAGCCAACTCTCCATGAGGTAACCGTACGATTTTCCAAGGTAAAAGAGCTCCAGACCAATTAGAAACAAAAATAAATAAGAACATGGTTCCAATAAAGGGAACCCAAGGACCATATTCTTCTCCAATCTGAGTTTTACTCAAGTCTCGAATAAATTCAAGAACATATTCAAAGAAATTATGCCCGTCAGTAGGAATAGTTTGTGGATTCCAAACAGTTATGATAACTGACCCTAATAAGATAGCAATTACTACCCAAGAAGTGATAAGTACTTGAGCATGAATTTGTAAACCTCCTATTTGCCAATATAAATGTTGGCCTACTTCTACACCTGATATATCGTAGAATCCTTTGAGTGTTTTAATGGAACATGGTATAACATTCATATTGCCCTCCGACAGAAATCAAACTAAAAAAAATTATTTTGATTCAACCATCTCTTTTTCAACTTATCTACTTTCATCATTAATCATATATTTAAAATACCAAGAAATCACATAACCTAATATCCCATTTTATCTCTTTTTAAAAATGCAAGACAAGAATAGTAACCAATCTAAGAAATCAAAATAATTAACTAATCTTATTATTCTTAATCATAACATAATCATAATCAATGACTTCTTATATAGCTAGAACGACCCTCACAAATTGCGGATACTAATTTGTTAAGAATCAATCGGATTGAAGCTATAACGTCACCGTTGATTGGAATTGAAATATCTGCAAGATCCGGGTCACAATTTGTATTGATTAAACAAATTGTTGGAATTCCCAAAATGAAACATTCTTGAAGAGCTGTATATCCTTTTCGCTGATCAACGATGATTATAATATCGGACAACCCTGTCAGATATTTGATCCCACCCAAATATGTTAGCAAAGTCGATAATTTTCTCTTCAACATTGCTGCATCTCTTTTAGGGAGACGGTTGAGTTTCCCCGTCTTTTGTTCTCCTCTTAAGTCTCTGAACTTATGAAGTCTCATTTCTATAGTGGACCAATTTGTAACATACCACCGAGCCATTTTTTATTAACATAATGACATCGAGCCCTTATTGCAGCTGAGACTACTAAATTCGCTGCTTTATTTTTCAACCATTAAAAAGGTTTTCCTCGACTTGCTGCATCAAAAACGAAATCACAGGCTTCTGATAAAAAACGAGCAGTTCTAGTAAGATTTGTAATATGAATACCTTTACGCTTTGCAGAAATGTAAGGGACCATTCTAGGATTCCATTTCTTAGTACCATGATCAAAATGAACTCCCGAGTCCATCATCTCTTCCAAATGGATGTTCCAATACCTTCTTGTCGTTTTTCACGCGCTTTCTCTTTTTTTTAGAAATAACTAATTGTTCCTACAGAACCTTATAATGAGGTTGACCATTGATACATAGTCCGAACTATTAATTTTTTTTATTACTTACTTCATTTTTTTACTTAACAAAACTAGAAAGGAAAAGGAAAAAATATCTGCTTAGGAATTATGAAATCGCGTAAATGAATTTTCTAATGTGTCATGGAAATTCTTTGGTCTACAAGAACAAAAAAATTCTCGATGGTGTAACAAAATATCTCTCATTTCCAACTTGAATGCATTTTTCTTTTTTATTTCAAAATGAATGTTTTTGTCTTGCCTTGAACGGTGCACTAATTTTTTAAATCCGGTACCGATAGGGATAATTCCCCCAGAACTACATTTCTTTCAGACCCTTCAACCAATCAATACGCCCCCGTAGAGTAGCTTTGCTAAAACTCTAGCAGTTTCTTGAAAACCTGCTTCAGATATGAAGCTTTGAGTATTCATAGATGCCCTCGTTATTCCTAATAAAATTGCCCGATAACAGATGGCTTCGTCTAAAGCACGCCCTGCTCGTTCTGCTCACAGCAATCCGATTAATTCTCCAGGTGAAAAAACATTAGACATTCCGTCTTCTGAAACCAACACTTTCGATGTTACTTGTCATACAATAATCTCTAGATGTCTATTATGGATCTGCACCCCTTGAGATCGATAAACCTTTTGGATCTTATTAACCAAAGAGATATGGCTTTGGGCTATAGTTAGCTTAGCTCCAATTAAGAATCCCCAAGGAAATCCAAGAATTCTTGGTATACGTTCGTTCCAACCTTCGACTCTCCTTTCAAGGTTCATCGATATTGAACCAATCGAACGCACTTCTAAGATTTGCTCCACTTTTGGAAGTCCCTGCGTTATATCACCAGATCGGGATTTTTCATATATAAATGTAACTAATGTATCTCCTTCAGAAAGGGTTTCTCCGTAATGTCCGTGAACAGTCGCTCCTGGAGTAGCCAAATACGGCTTAGCTGATCTTATAACTAAGGAATCAACATGAATAATTAAAATTTGACCAGATTTTTTTATATGTGTCCCATATTTAACTAGACATAGATTTTCACAAATAAATTGTCCAATGCTAATTATTGTGGATGTTTCTTCACAATAATTGTGATGTAAAATGCACCAATTCAAATGGGATGGATTCAAAATTATGGTATTGCATGGGTTGAGATTATAAATCCTTCTATTTTCATCTATTAAATAGTATTTAAGTACTTCAAGTACTTGGAAAGTCGCTTTCAAATTATCAAGTATCCAATATTTGTTTACCAAGATCTGATTATGAGTTATTAAATAGTAAGCTGAATAAAAGTTCACTATTTTAGATACAATAGTACCTAGGGGACCCAACAAATCCCTAATTAGAATTATGGGATTCAATTCTTTTGCCGTGATGTTATATTTCCAACCATTGAATGGACATGGGCCAACTCGAGAACAATTGAATGATGACAAAATTATCAAAGCCTTATTTTGATTCAACAATGTACCAATAGTTGCTTGATGCTGAGTAACCACTAAAATCTTCACTTTCGAAAAAAAAGGGTTGATATTGGTGCAATCTAATCCATTATCGGGGATCAATCCTGAACCCGTCGTATCATACCTTTTTTCGGCATATGAAAGACTAGACTTTACTAACTCAATTTTTATGAAATTTTGAATCAGATCATTTGCCCTTACCTCAACAAGAGAAGCATGAACTTCTTCTATAGAACCATTTTTTCTTGGTCCCAATTCAATACTAAGCAAGTCCGAACTAATTGAATACTTGTGTGAAAAATTCCACGAATTGACTTTCCATTTCCATAAAGGATATAATTGACAATTCTAAGTTGGACATTATCTTTTTCCTGCAAGAGATCTTGAGTGAAAAGTTTTGCTAAATTTATCCCATCAGCTATTTCATATGTGATTACGGGCCGAACCAAAACAAAATACTTTTTTTAATGGGTGTGATTCGTTGGACATAAATCCAATTTTTCAAAATTTTTGATTCCTTAGAATTTTTTTTTCATTCCCGGTGGTATTAAAATGCCGCTGTGTCTAGATATCTTATCTGTCTCTCTGGGAAAATGAATATCCCCAGAAATTTTTTTCAGCTCAATACTTTTTTTTTCTCCACTCGGACTAATCCACCTACTTGGCTTCTTGTATTTAAAGCGAGTTGTGTATCTACTTCAATGATACTATTGTTCCGGACCATTAGGTACGAAGATCCGGGTAAGATATGCACCTCTTCAGAAATAAAAAAAAACCGATCCACTTTCATTTTGTATTTTGGACTAAATTCTTTTACTCCTCGATACTCAATCAAATCTTCTTTTTTTACGATTGAATCCACCTCTACGGTCCCATATTTAGTAATTCCCGGACTGTTTCTTCTATATTGTGGATCGTCAAAATAAGCAAGAATACTATTTCTATGTAAAATACCATTTATGGGTATTTCAATCGAAATACCAAAAGAGGGTATTAGTTCTTTCTCTCCTTTTGGATTATATTGTAATGGAATGCTAAATCTATTTCTTCGCCTTTTCGCCAATAAATCAGAATTCTCTTGTAGAATCTAAAGATATATAAAATCCAAATGCCTATTGCGGGTGATTTGATCAAGTCTTGAATAGTCAAAAATTTCCCTATCTTTTTTAACAGAAGGATCCAAAAATTTATGCCTTACTTGATCATTAGTAATCGAGAAGTCAGAGATATATCTTTCGTCGACAGAAAAAGAATAAAAATGAATTTGATCTTGATCTTTGTGGAGTGAAAAAGATACTATACTGGATTCGCGCGGACTTCCTGCTAATAGCCATAAATGACTTGTTTTTGTAATAGATGAACGTTACTATATGTATATTCAGCTGCATGGTAGACATTGGTACTCCAGTGCATTTCTCCCTCTGATTCAGAATAAATATGTTTTCGGACCTTCTCTTTAAAATGAAAAGTAGACGTTCCAGTACGAATCTCAGCAATAACTTGTTCAGATTCTACATATTGATTATTTTGAACTAAAATCAAACTTTTAGGAGGAATATTCACACTATGTAGAATATCCCGACTCTCAATAGTTACATACAAGTCTATAGAACATAGAAAAGCAGGATGCCCGTGACGGGTACGTGTGGGATGAACCAAATACTCGTTGAACTTTATTTTTCCATTAGAAGGAGCTCGTACATGTTCGGCAGTACCGCCCGTGAATACTCCACCCGTATGAAAAGTTCTTAATGTTAGTTGAGTCCCTGGTTCCCCAATTGATTGCCCCGCAATAATACCTACAGCTTCCCCCAATTCAACCAGATCGCCGTGAGTGGAACTTCTACCATAACATAATTGACAGATCCAAGATGTATTCCTGCAAGTAAAGGGGGTTCATATATATATATTGGTTGTGCTCGAAAAGTTATGAATCAATTGGCAAGTCCAATCCCAATATCTTGATTTCGAGTGGCAATGCAGTGTATCCCCATATATATCGTCCGCTAATACACGACCAATTAGGGTTTGGACAAAATTTTTTCTGTCACCCCATTTTGAGGACTCACTGAAATACCTTGGATAGTACCACAATCTGTTCTACGTACAATAATGTGTTGAATTAGTTCAATAAGTCTCCGCGTGAGGTATCCAGCATCTAATGTTCGTACAGCAGTATCCACGACTCCTTTTCGAGATCCGTAGCAGGAAATTATATATTCTTTTAAAGAAATTCCTTCACGTAAATTGCTTTGAATGGGTAAATCAATCATTTGTCCTTGGGGATCCGACATTAATCCTCTCATACCTACTAATTGATGTACCTGAGATGCATTTCCTCGAGTTCCCGAAAAGGACATTAGATGGACTGGATTAGATGGATCAGTCATCCGAAAATTAGGATTCATTTCTTGTCTCAAATATTCACTTGTAGCATACCATATCTCAATGGATTGACGTAATTTTTCTACCGCGTGTACATTCCCATAATGATGGTGTTTATCTAAAATAAAACTTTGTTGTTCAGCATCTTGGACTAACCATCCCTTAGAAGGTATTGTTAAAAGATCATCAATCCCTAATGAAATAGATGTAGCAGTGGCTTGTTGGAAACCCAGAGTCTTCACTTGATCCAGGATGTGATGTATATTCCATTCCGAAATGATCTATTAATCTGATAATAAGTCGTTTCATAGCAGTTCCATCTATCACTTTATTGTGAAAGACCAGATCGGCTCGTTCTGCCATAAGTACCTCCATATTTCGCTGAGTAGGATTCGACAATGGACTTGAGTCAATGATTCGAAAACTTCCTTTCCTCAATCTTGATTCACATAGAAATTAAGAAATTCTTATAATACCGATGAAATTGGATAAACCCGACTTCCCAAGGAAGGACGTCTAATCGAATTTATTTATTTAGATAGCGTATTTAGATAGCGTATAAATATTAGATAGCGTATAAATAGGCTCGACAAAACCCCTGTATGGCTTCTTCTATTTCTCGATAAAAAGAAACATGACCAACAGTAGTTCGAATGTATATACAACGGATTTTCTTTTTAATACTTCCTACTATTAGATAGTGTCCATAAATCTCATGATAAGTACCAAAAGATTCATATTGAACTTCGATGGGAACCTCTTTTGAGCCAATAACACGTTGATCTAGTCGCCATCGGAGCCAAAAGGGACTGTCTAATTTGATTCGTTTCTGCCGATAAGCCCCAAGTACATCGTAGGAACCGCCAAAATATGATTCTTTTTCTTTCGTATACTCATAGTTATTATTATCAACTGTTTTATTTTTATAGTTCGCATAATTATATGGATTATACCTATTTTCACAAATACCCCGCCGATTTCCCATCGTTAATACATAGAGTCTGATAAGCATATCTTGACTTGGTACAGAAATGGGATCCCCAATAGCTGGAGACAAAAGATTCATATGAGAAAACATAAGTAAGCGGGCCTCTGCTTGAGCTTTCAAAGATAAAGGTACATGAATAGCCATTTGGTCCCCATCAAAGTTTGCATTGAAGCCCTTACAAACTAATGGGTGTAAACAAATAGCGCGCCCATCCACTAAAATGGGTTGGAACGCTTGTATCCCCAATCTATACAGGGTAGGTGCTCTATTCAACAATACAGGATGCCCCTGCATAACTTCTTGAAGTATTTCCCATACAATTGGTTATTTTTCCCGAATTTTACTTTTGCAATCCCGATGTTAGAAACAATATGTTGTCTAATTAGACCACGAATTACAAATGTTTGGAAAAGCTCTATTGCTATTTCTCGAGGTAATCCACATTAATGTAATGAAAGCGAAGGACCGACGACAATGACGGAACGTCCCGAATAATCGACCCGTTTACCAAGCAGAGTCTCACGAAATCTTCCTTCTTTGCCTTCAATTACATCTGAAAATGATTTGTAAACTTTATTATGACCATCCCTCATTGGTTGTCCGCGTAACCCATTATCAAGAAGTGTATCCACGGCCTCTTGTACTAATTTTTCCTGACACATTACTAATTCCCCTAGCGTAGACCTACTTGTTGCTAATAGATCAGTAAGAGTATTGTTCCAATAGATAACTCTTCTATAGAGTTCATTAATATCTGAACTCATTAGTTTACCCCCATCTATCTGAATGATTGGTCTCAACTCAGGAGGAAGGACTGGTAATAGACATAAAACCATCCATTCTGGTTCTACATTTGTTCGGATAAAATGTTTAGCTAATTCCATGCGTCTAACCAAAAAATCCTTTCTTCTTCTAATTTTTCTATCTTCCCATTCGTTTCTAGCGGATTCTTCGTCTCCTAATTCCTTCCATTCTACCAATGAATTTTCTATAATAATTCACAAATCTTAATCAGCTAATTGTTCTCTGATAACACCTGCTCCTGTAGAGATTTCTCGGTTTTGAAATGTCTCAAAGCCTTGGGTAGTTAAAAAAAGTGGGATGCTGTATTTCCAGGATTGGATTTCATACTCGAATAAGCCCCGTAATTGTAGGAAAGTAGGTTTTTAGCTATGGGCCTAGCCAAAGAAAAATTTAGATAGGTTCCTATAAGATTGGATCCCCCCTTTAAAAATCGAACGTGAAGGTTTCCTCTCATCCGGCTCAAGTAGTTATACTAAATAAGGAAGGGAGTTTTTTTACTTTGTTCGATAAAAAGAAAAGCCTACAAAGAACTACTCTTTACTCAAGTTCTCCATCCAGTAAGGACTTTATTAATTCATTTTTTTTACTTTCACTTTTGAACTTTCTGAATTTATTATTTACGACAAAATACAATTTAAATGTGAAATTATTGAGTAGTCTACTTCCCTTCAAATGATGAACCCCCCTTAAATTAAAGGAATACTTTGGGACTCGTAAGGGATTTACTTGTCTATATATCGTTTCATTCCATTCGATCTTTTAGGTCCCTACTTACCTCGACGGCTATGTCATTATGCCCCTTGAAGCATATATGCGATAAACAGACTTCTGTAACCATGTCATATTAACTTGCTTTAATGGAACCTCTCTCTAAAAGAAATGGAATGGCGCATTCCACTAAAAAATCTTTTTTTTTCATGAGGTATAACTAGCAATTCCTATTTAGCAGTTACAGAATCGACCATGGATCAATTCCCCCTTTATTTGGGGATATTGAATACACCTAGAATTCTGAGCTTCATGTTACTCCTTCCAAGAACCATGTCAGAGTCAGGGGCATCCAAATCAGATTGAATGGGATGACAGTTTAGTAGTGCAAATCTGTAAAATGTGTATTTTGATCAAATCACACATCGCAATATACTAGGCCTTCTAATTCCTTAAGGGGTTTATCTAAAAGATTCACGATATAACTAGGAAGGCATTTCAAATACCACACATGAGTTACTGGACATGCGAGTTTGATGTATCCCATTTGATATCTTTGTATCCGAGAATCAACAAATTCCACCCCACATTCTTCACAAAATTTCGGGTCCTCTTTTTCCGCTCCGATAACTCGATAATTTCCACAAGCACAAATTCCACTTTTTATGGGTCCAAAGATTCTTTCACAAAACAATCCATCTTTTTCCAGTTTATTGGTTTTATAATGAAAAGTATAGGGCTTTGTCACCTCTCCACCTATCTCCCCATTTGGTAGGATTTTGTTGGCCCAAGCCCTTATTTGTTGAGGAGACACTAATCCAATTCGAAGTTGTTGATGTTTATACCAGTCGATCATAGAATAGAAATTCTGATTCATTTGGATCAAACTTCCTTCCGATTAATAATTCTTTTCAGATACAAGGAAATGGTTCAGTTCCAGAGCCAAAGATCGCAGTTCTCAAACGAGTAATCGAAAAGATTCTGGGGCATCCTCAGGATTAGGTACTGTTCCTCCAATGATCGTAGCACCAAGTAATTCTTGACGAGCTCTAATATGTTCAGATTTATAAGTAAGCATCTCTTGTAAAATATGAGCAACACCAAATCCTTCTAGAGCCCAAACTTCCATTTCCCTTACTCGTTGCCCCCTTGCTTAGCCTTTCCTCTAAGGGGTTGTTGTGTAACAAGTGCGTAATGCCCACTCGAACGTACATGGATTTTATCATCAACTTGATGAATTAATTTTAGGATATAGGACTTGCCTATTAGAATAGGTTGTTCAAAAGGATCTCCTGTTCTTCCATCAAATATTCTGCTTTTTCCCGGAAACTCGGGTTCAAATACCCATGGGTTTTTTGTTTGCTTACTGGCTTTATATAATTCGGAAAACGCTAGTTTTCTCAAAGCCTCTTGCTCGTATCTCTCATCAAAAGGTGCTATTCTATAATGTCTCTTTAGTATATCCCTTGCTAACCCGAGCGAACATTCAAATATCTGTCCTACATTCATTCGTGAGGGTACTCCTAATGGATTGAAGACCATATCAACAGGTGTTCCATCTTGCAAGTAGGGCATATCTTGTCTAAACAAAATTTTAGAAATGATACCTTTATTCCCATGTCTTCCAGCTACTTTATCACCCACTTTGATTTCACGTTTCTGTAAAATATATACACGAATCTTTTCTGGATTATAGCCGGAACCCGTCTTTTTCTAGATCTATCTCACATCAATAACTCGACCTCTTCCGCCTATCGATAGTTTTAGAGAAGTTTCTTTTGAAGTGGATACCTGAATGCCAAGTATGGCTCGTAACAATCTATCCTCGGGGGCATACGAGGATTCGTTCGCTGTCTGAGGTGTTAATTTACCTATTAAAATATCGTCGGTTTCTATCCAAGATCCCAGCATTACAATTCCATTTCTGTCTAAATTTCGGAGTAAATGAGCCTAAATGGGGTATTTCCTTAGTAATTCTTTCGGGACCTTGACTTGTCACATGAGTCTGAATTTCATATTTCCATATGTTAAAAGAAGTATAAATATCTTCACATACTAGTCGTTCGATAATTAGTACTACGTCTTCAAAATTGTAACCTTCCCATGGCATATAAGCGACTAATACGTTTTTTCCTAAAGTGAGTTCCCCACCAACTATAGCCTCCCCATCTGCTAAAATTTGCCCCTTTTTTATACATTTACCCTGCTGAACCTGAGGTTTTTGATGCATACAAGTATTTTTGTTGGAACGTTGATACATAATTAGGAATGCTTATAGTGTCCCCATTACTTGATAAAATGATCTTGTGAGTATCAGTATAAATGATCTTTCCTTCACGTTCAGCTATAACAGACACCCCCGAATCTAGAGCCGTTTGGCGTTCCAGCCCAGTTCCAACAATGCACTTCTCGGATCGAGAAAGAGGAACTGCTTGGCACTACATATTAGAACTCATTAAAGCCCGATTCGCATCATTATGCTCAATAAACGGAATGAGGGAAGCTCCAATTGAAAAATATTGGAAAGGAAAAATACTTCTAAAATGAATCTGTTCCCATGCAATAGTCAAAAATTCTTGATGGTATCGAGCCGGAACAACTTGTTCCTCTTGATCACCCCGATTCAGGGCCAAAGAATTTCCTACAACTACCATATAATATTCATCTCTATTTGGTGATAAATAAATTATTTGTGCCTCTTTTGATCTCTCAGACATTTCATAAAGTGGACTCTCTATAGATCCCCAAGGACCAATCCTCACATGAATAGCTAAAGATCCAATAAGTCCAACATTGATTCCTTCAGACATGTCAATTGGGCAAATATGCCCACAGTGGCTCGGGTGGATATCTCGTATCCGAAAGCTAGCAGTTCGTCCCGTCAATCATCCAGAACCCAAATAACTCAATTTTTGCCCATGAACAATTTGTGTCAATGGATTAGTTCGATCCAAAACTTGAGATAAAGGGTGTAGGCCAAAAAAGGATTCATAAGTGGTTGTTAATGAAGTTGAAGTTACCAAATTTTGAGAAGTCGGTATCAATTTATGTCGGATTGCTCCACATATAGTTCCTCGAATCGAATTTTCTAAACGAACAAGAGCCAATCTGAATTGATCTTGTAACAGATCTGCTACAAAACGAATACGTTTATTTTTTAAGTGATTCATATGTCAAATGTACCCATTCCAAATTTAATTCCGATCAAATGATCTGCAGCAGCCAATAGATCTCGTGGTAACAAAAATGTATTGTTCTGAGGTATATCAAGCAGTCTCCGATTCATATTTCGTCGACTAATCCTTCCTAGTTCACATTTTTGTTGAAAAAATTTCTTTTGTAATTCCTTACCTAAGACTCAGAAAATACCGGATCCCCACCGACACAAGCAAATTATTGATAAAACTCCAAAATGGCATTTTCTTTGGATCGAATCTTTTTTTTCTCCTTATCATTCGAGAAAGACAAGAAAATTTCAGGGTAACAAACATTATCTAGAATTTCTCTTAGATTTGAACCCATAGCTAATGATAAAAATAAAATAGATATTTTTTGTTTCCTACTTACACGTGCCCATATCCTTGTTCTTCTATCAATTTCTAATTCCGATCTTCCTCCCCAATCTGGTATTATAGTGCTGGTATAAACAGCATTTCCGTTATGATCCAATTCTGAACGATAGTAAATACTGGGACTTTGCAATATTTGATTGATCACAATTCTGTATATTCCATTTACTATAGAGGTTCCCAGGGAATTCATTAGAGTAATGTTTCCAATAAAAATAGTTTGTTGTTTCATATCCCTACCGGTTTTCCAAATTACTCCCGTAGGGACATATAATTCAGAAGAATATGTGAGTGATTCATACACAGCATCCCTTTCCTTTATCAGGGGCTCCACCAATTGATACCTTTCCACAAATAATTGAAATTCCATTTCTTGATCTCTATTTTCAATTTTTGGAAACTTATGAAATTTTTCCGTTAAACCCTGATTAATGAACCTACAAAATCCCTCAAATTGTATCTGACTAAATCCAGGTATTGTGGACATTCCCTCATTTCCATTCCGAAGCATCTTAATCTTAAGTTTCCTATTTATTTTTATTGGAAAAATTCAGTTATTGATTCACTATTCATCGACCCATATGGATCGACTTAGCAATAATAGAATATATATTCTGTTTACTGAATCACATAAAATTTTAGTCAACTCCATATATCTATTTCAAACGTATGAACGGAGATGGAACGACGGAATAAAGAACATTTTGGGCGCAGGTTCAAATTTTCGACGGGTTAAATTGAAAAAATATTTCTGGAAAAAAATTATGTTACTTACACTTATGGAGCCTTGTTCAAAATTGGTCCAACTTCTACCTAACGTATTAGTATGATATTACGATTCGATGGGATACCACAAAAAGGAATGATTGAGATTGAATCTCCTCTTTATATCTATATAAATGAAATAAAGACAGAATAATCAGAAGTAGTATAGAGTTTTCCCTTTTTTAACACAAAAAATAGAATTTCATGTTCCAAAAAGAATTGGCAAATTTTTTTTGGTAGGGAGGAAAATTTATAGAATACGCTTGAATTGTGTAACTTAATATAAATATACTAAAAAAAAAATTGTATTTATTAAGTACATGTTGATACGGCTATCTATCCATATATCACATCCTTTCTTGCAATTTCTGGAGCAACATTAACATGGATCACACTCCACCAAAATTCGTATTTTATATTCAATATTTCAATCTATTTATTCAATGAAAAATTGAAACATGAGAATTCTCTCTAGGGATATGTACATAAGAGAGAGACCCGTCTCGGTATCTGGGTAACAATTTGTGTTTTGGGGTTTACATATACACATATATGTTGTTATAATTGAAATAGAAAAGTATTTTTTATTGAAAAAAAACGAGATTAGTCATAAATCGGTCATAATTCAATTTTCTTTTTCCATTCAAGGAAATACAATTTTATCTCCGATAAAAGTTAAGGAACCATTCACTAATTTCAATTTAAAGTAAATTGTTAATGGTTCCAATTTTCCCTGAATTTTGCAGTCTGTCGCCAAAATTTGACTCTTAATAGAAAAGAAACGAGAAGGGAAATTATTAACTGATGTATATTTTGAGATATAATAAATCGAAGAAAATAATGGAAACCGGAAAAAAAAGAATGTGTTTTTGAGGATTAAGTACAACGGGAATCAAGATAAAAAAAAGAGTTAGTAGTGGAAATAGAATATGGCTAGTATTTTTATCCATTTTATTTTGGATCGAATTTGGCGGCATGGCCAAGTGGTAAGGCGGGGGACTGCAAATCCTTTATCCCCAGTTCAAATCCGGGTGTCGCTTAATCAACCAAAGATTTTTTATTTCTTATTCTGCCAATCTAATTCGATGAATTATTGCTCCGCAAGAAGTGGAGGTGTGGACGTGTCAATACTTGATTTTTATAAACTATAGCATAGGTTTTAGAAAAGACTGTAACTTTTTTCTTAAAATCCTAGTCTAGCCCAAATCAAATCGACATTAATAGGGATGAAGCAAAAACCTCAATTATTAATTTAATCATTGGTAATGATTGATTCTCACCATTTATTTCAAAAAAATTTGAAATAAATGGTGAGAATCAATTCCAGAATGGAATTAAGAACTAAGATCGGAAATCTTGATATACAAAGATTCCTAAGAGGCACCCCATTTTTACTACTAGAATAAAAGATTATATAAAAGACTAGCATATCAAAATCTCTTAAACAATTTTTAATTTTAAGTAGCATCTCATGATTCTGTTGGGTATTAAATTAGATTGGATACAATGATGGAAAATAAATTTAGGGCTTGTAGAAAGGCACAAAGATACTTTTTATTTAAACTCACGAAAGGATATGAGTGCTCAGACATAGAATTAGAATACTTGGTCGACTTTTATAATATAGAGTAAAGGTAAAAATTGAAAAAAAAGAATATATGTATGTAGTAATAGTGGCAGTGGGTTCTACCGATTCTTTCATAGAAAGACAGTAAGCTTAGATCAAATAGAAAATAGAGGTATCTGATATATATTTGTGTATAGAAAAGGCGTGTGTATCATCTTGTACTTAATGCTTCCTGATTCTACCGGAAATCTTAAAATATTGAAACTTGTTGCAAATGTATTCATTGAATTGATTTGGTTCATCAATAGTCTTAAGTCAGAATCCTATTTTGACTCTGTGCCATTGATTCCACTATGATTATTAAATAATAATCGAATAATTCTTTCATAGAAATAAGGGACATAATTCACATGGATATAGTAAATCTTGCTTGGGCTGCTTTAATGGTCGTCTTTACATTTTCTCTTTCACTTGTAGTATGGGGAAGGAGTGGACTCTAGTGCTGTGGACACTACAAATACTAAATTGAGTAATCGATTACTCAATCCAACTATATCAATTCTTTATTAATCGTTTTGCGAAGCCTTGCCTTAAAAAAAGTATTCAAAATTGTACTGGAATAGAGTAATAAATCATTATCATAATTTTATTTTGCAACTCAAATCTACGCATAATAGAAGATTCTTTCCAACCGAATTTTGACTAATTTGACTAAATAGTCTATATTTTTTTTCTTTTAGAAAAAAATTCTGTTATTATGACATTATATATTTTCTTTCCACTGTAAGCGAAACGATTAGTGATGTCCAAAGAGGTCCTACACATAATAAAATTAGATCTTTCTTCCGTTAGGCTATTTACATATCACACATTTCACATATGTTTTAAACTTCTAGAAATTATACTTTTTGACCCATCTCATGTTTTGTTTAAACATGAAAAAGGGCCAGGTTTACTCTAACCCCTTTTCCAAATCCGAAGAAGTTATCATATAACTACACGGATCATCCATTAATTGTTCAATCAATGACTTCTTGAGATGAAAAAAAGAAATAGAATTAAAGTTTTATCTTATCTATATGTACATCTACTATATACATATTGTAATTTTATCTATATGAAGTCTATATTCATATTAGTATACAATACTAGCTAGTGTGATAGAAAGAACTATATATTATAGTTCTTTCTATCACACTAGCTTAGATACTTAATAAGCTACTTCTGTTCTGATTCCAGCTCGGCGCAATCATTTCATTTAAGACTTAGAGTTTGAATTCTTTTCTTTCATTTCTTGAATCATTGAATTGAATTGAACCGCTAAGAACTGAGAATTAAAGTTTCATTCAAATTAATCATTTTGGCTAACTGTTTTTACATAGATAATAAGTAAAAAAGCAGTATTTTACCTTTACTAAGAATAAGAAAAGAAAGGAGCCCTACTTGGTTTTGTTGGTCTTTTTTTATGTTATTTTATTAGTATACTCTTTGTTTTGTTGGATTGGAGTTGGAACGTATACATCAAAAATTCAATATAAAATTGGAATGAGAATGAAATAAATTGTTTCAAATCAGTAGTCATAATTAAGGCTAAAAAAATTTAGATTTAGAAAAGATGTGCTTTAACCTAAAAAGTACTTTGTCGGAGAATTATATTCTATGAAGATTAAGTTCATTGTATATCATATAATAAACAAAATATAATAAACAAAGCTATTTTGTGTCTGTACCCCCCCCCCCAAATTTGAGCACTCTATTCCATTTTATTGATCAAGAGCAGAATGATTGAAAAAAAAGTGCTTAAACTTTAAATACAGAATATAGCACCAATTGTACTAAATCTACATATATTTTTCCTTATCAATTAGTACTGGGGAAGAAATGAAACTTCCCATATTTACCTGATGAGACATGCGAAACAAAAGAAATAATCTCCACGGTGAGAATTTGTTTGATTCCATTTTGCTCTTCGTCTTCCCTTTCGCAAAAATAGAGAAATGAATTTCTCAATTCATGAGATCCTAGTTCGGGACTGACGGGGCTCGAACCCGCAGCTTCCGCCTTGACAGGGCGGTGCTCTGACCAATTGAACTACAATCTCGGCCAGGTGTATAGCATACATATACTTAGGATTTTATAAGAATATTCTACTCGTCATGTTGGAACGTAACAGATATGCGAATGCTATATTGATATTATATCCACATAAACACGGGCTTTAGTGAGAGTGAGACGGATTATTAGTAACTAGTGATTTTTGATTTTATTGTTAAATAAAAATAACAATCTTTCAATGAGATGAAAAAAAAGATAGAGAAATTTTTTTCTTTATTTCTCTACGAAGCAGGCATTACCCTTTCTTTTCTATAGGATAAATTAATTATATCTTACTCATGGGGCGGTGAATTCTTGGGCCGAGCTGGATTTGAACCAGCGTAGACAGTCGTCAACGAATTTACAGTCTGTCCCCATTAACCGCTCGGGCATCGACCCAGGAAGAATTCTTTATATGCTTATTGATAATCCATGATCAACTTCCTTTCGTAGTACCCTACCCCTAGGGGAAGTCGAATCCCCGCTGCCTCCTTGAAAGAGAGATGTCCTAAACCGCTAGACGATGGGGGCATATTCGCCCGACCGTCATCATACTATAATGATATTATGAATAGTTTTTTGGAATTGTCAATATAATCCAATGGTATGGCTAGATTCAAACAGTCTTTTTATATTCTGATTCTATAGGATTTGAATTTGAATTGAATGTTTTTTTTCTTCAATTTTAACTCATTGCTTCGTTTCTTGTTCAGATAAAATATGCCGAGCACTATCTCACATTAAGTCCTCTCATTAAGTCAGAAAATTCAAAAACGATAAAAATTTTACCCCTTTTCCAGGTAAATAGAATTTATTTTTCCATTATTTCCATTATGAGTCTACTGCATATATACATATATGCAGTAGACTCATAATGGAAAATGGCTAAGTCATGAATTGAGCAGGCCCTTTTAACTCAGTGGTAGAGTAACGCCATGGTAAGGCGTAAGTCATTGGTTTAAATCCGATAAAGGGCTTTTTTCATGAAACTCGAGTCTTTATCTTCGTTTTTCATCGAAGAATACAGATATTTTTGATAATAAAAAAAAGGCAAACACTATTGTATTATTTATAATATAATGAGTTCTTATTATTTTATTTTGAGTTCTAATTAATAATTAAAAAGTTGAACATTTAATTATTATTATATTGACTAATTGAACTTAGTGGGTGGGGGCTTCTAGCATGTAGTGACATAGTAGTGACATAATAGTCCTCTTTATATCTTATTATTATTTATTAAAATATTCCAGGAAACATAACATAAATATTCTAGATATCCAACCCCTATTTATTAATCACAAACCAAAATATTCCTACTTCCCTATTGTTCCCACCGAACCTACCATAAAAATGGTAACTAAAAAAAAGTAAGTGGACCTGACCCATTGAATCATGACTATATTGGCTATTCTGATATTTAAATTCGAGA
>CM060904.1:691621577-691631577 GCA_030737815.1 Allium fistulosum | reverse complement strand
ATCGAAAGAAATGAGATTATTGCTGACACAGTAAAAAAAGAACCAAATTAACCAAATTTTCCTGATGTAGAGGCAATCAAGAAAGCTGCATAAGTGAATATATAACCTGTAGAAAAATGTGCTAATCCAACCAATCTTGCTTGCACAATGGAAAGAGCCACTGGCTTATCTCTCCATCGAATCAAATTGGCCAAAGGTGTGCGTTCATGAGCCCATGCTAAAGTTTCAATTAATTCCTGCCAATATCCCCGCCAGGAAATTAAGAACATAAATCCAGTAGCCCAAACAAGATGTCCAAATAAAAACATCCACGCCCATACGGATAAACTATTCATACCAAAAGGGTTATATCCATTGATAAGTTGTAAAGAATTTAACCATAGATAATCTCTTAACCACCCCATCAAATAAGTGGAAGATTCATTAAATTGTGAAACGTTACCCTACCATAATGTAATATGTTTCCAATGCCAATAAAAAGTGACCCACCCAATAGTATTTAACATCCAGAAAACTGCCAAATAAAACGTGTCCCAAGCAGAAATATCACAAGTACCCCCACGTCCCGGGCCGTCGCAAGGAAAACTATAATCGAAATCCTTTTTATCTGGCATTAATTTAGAACCACGTGCATCTAAAGCACCTTTTACTAAAATCAATGTAGTTGTATGCAAACCTAGAGCAATTGCATGATGAACCAAGAAATCTCCCGGACCTATTGTTAAGAAGATTGAATTATTATTTTCATTAATAGCATTTAACCAACCGGGTAACCATATGCTTCGACCTGCATTGAATGCTGGTCCAGTTGTTGAAGATAAGAGTACATCAAACCCATAGGAAGTCTTACCATCAACAGATTGTATCCATTGGGCAAATATAGGTTCGATCAAGATTTGTTTTTCCGGAGTACCAAAAGCGAGCATGACGTCACTATGAACATAAAGATCTAAGGTATGGAACCCCAGAAAGAGACTGGCCCAACTTAAATGAGATATGATAACTTCCTTATGGTCTAACATTCTTGCCAATACATTGTCCTCATTCTGCTCCGGATTATAATCTCTAATGAAGAATATAGCTCCATGAGCAAAGGCTCCTGTCATTATGAACCCTGCGATGTATTGGTGATGAGTATATAATGCAGCTTGAGTAGTAAAGTCTTGTGCTATGAATGCATAAGCAGGTAAAGAGTACATGTGTTGAGCTACTAAAGAAGTAATAACCCCTAAAGAGGCTAGAGCAAGGCCTATTTGAAAATGAATCGAATTATTGATTGTATCATAAAGAACCTTATGTCCACGTCATAATCGACCCCCCGAAGGAGTATGTGCTTCTAAAAGATCTTTGATACTATGTCCAATTCCAAAGTTCGTTCTATACATATGGCCAGCAACAAGAAAAATAAATGCAATAGCTAAATGGTGATGAGCCATATCGATCAACCATAAACTTTGCGTTTGTGGATGGAATCCCCCAAGAAGGGTTAGAATGGCAGTTCCCGCTCCTTGGGAGGTACTAAATAACTGACTACTGGAATAAGAGTTTTGGGCATAAAGATTCCACTAACCCATAAGAAGTGGTTCCAACCCTTGGGGATAGGGTAATACGTCTAAGAAATTATTCCATCTTATGTACTCTCCCCTAGATCCGGGAATAGCGACATGAACTAAATGTCATGTCCAAGCCAAGGAGCTTACTCCAAAAAGTCCTGACAAATGATGATTGAGACGAGATTCGGCATTTTTGAACCAGGAAACACTCGGTTTCCATTTAGGTTGTAGGTGTAACCAACTTGCTATTAAGGATATAGCAGAAAGAAATAATAAAAAAAGAGCTCCGGTATAAAGATCTTCGTTAGTGCGTAATCCAATTGTATACCACCACTGATAAACACTGGAATAAGCGATATTTACTGGGCCGGTAGCACCTCCTCGAGTAAAGGCTTCTACGACCGGTTGACCAAAATGAGCATCCCAAATTGCATGAGCAATAGGTCTCACATGTAAAGGGTCATGTATCCATGACTCAAAATTTCCTTGCCAAGCTACATGAAACAGATTTCCGGACGTCCATAGAAAAATTATTGCTAACTGTCCAAAGTGAGAAGCAAAAATATTCTGATAAAGACGTTCCTCAGTAATATCATCATGACTCTCAAAGTCATGTGCGGTAGCAATACCAAACCAAATACGACGAGTAGTGGGATCCTGAGCTAAACCTTGGAAATCTTAATGCCATAATGCCTTTCAAATCCTCCTAGCCATTATCCTACTGCATAATTCTTGCTAAGAAGAATGCCCATGTTATGGAAATTCCACCCAAAAGGTAATGCGTTACTCCTACAGCGCGTCCTTGTACAATGCTCAAGGCTCTAGGCTGAGTAGCAGGAGCAACTTTTAATTTGTTATGAGCCCAAACAATGGTTTCAATGAGTTCTTGCCAATAACCGCGGCTGTTGAATAGAAACATTAAACTAAAAGCCCAAACAAAATGAGCACCTAAGAAAAAAAGACCATATGCAGATAATGAAGAACCATAAGACTGAATTACCTGAGATGCCTATGCCCGTAAAAAATCCCGAAGCCAACCATTAATAGTAATGGAACTCTATGCAAAGTTTCCTCCTGTTATATGAGTTACTACCCCCAGAACACTTATAGTACCCCAAACATCCGACTGCATTTTCCAACTAAAATGGAAAATGACTACTGAAATTGCATTGTACATCCAGAATAAACCTAAAAAGACATGATCCCAGGCGGATACTTGACATGTCCCCCCTCTTCCAGGCCCATCGCAAGGGAAACGAAAACCGAGATTTGCTTTATCGGGTATCAAACGGGAACTACGAGCAAATAGAACACCTTTTAGTAGTATCAATACGGTTACATGAATCGTAAATGCATGAATGTGATGGATTAAAAAATCTGCAGTTCCTAACGGAATAGGTAACAAAGCTACTTTGCCACCTACTGCCACTAACTCACCACCCCCCAAGTTAAGCTGGTACTTGTTGTTGCACCGGGAGCTGTTACACCAGGTGCTAAAGCATGGGTGTTTTGTATCCATTGAGCAAAGATAGGCTGTAATTGTATAGCGGTATCTGAAACATATCTTGGGGACGTCCTAAAGCGCTCATGGTATCATTATGAATATACAAACCAAAACTGTGAAAACCTAGAAATATACATGCCTAGTTTAGGTGTGATATGATTGGATCGCGGTGCCTAAGGACACGATCTAATAGATCATTATATCGAGTAGTTGGATCGTAGTCTCTTACCATAAAAATGGCTGCATGTGCAGCAGCACCAACTATAAGAAAACCACTGATCCACATGTGATGTGTAAACAACGAAAGTTGTGTACCATAGTCAGTAGCTAGATATGGATAGGGGGGCATGGAATACATATGGTGAGCTACAATAATAGTTAAAGAACCTAACATAGCTAGATTAAGAGATAACTGAGCATGCCATGACGTTGTTAGGATTTCATAAAGGCCTTTATGGCCCTGGCCTGTAAATGGACCTTTATGAGCCTCTAAAATGTCTTTAAGGCCATGACCAATACCCCAGTTGGTCCTATACATATGCCCCGCGATCAAGAAAAGAATTGCAATAGCTAAATGATGATGAGCAATATCACTCAACCACAGACCTCCTGTTATTGGATCTAATCCTCCACGAAAACTCAAAAAATCCACGTATTTTGACCAATTCAAGGTGAAAAAAGGGGTTGCTCCCTCGGCAAAACTGGGAAAAAGTTGAGACAAAAGATCCCGATTCAAGATAAATTCATGAGGAAGTGGGATCTCTTTAGGATCAACTCCAGCGTCGAGAAATTGGTTAATTGGTAAAGATACATGGATTTGGTGTCCCGCCCAAGAAAGAGACCCAAGTCCTAGTAACCCTGCTAAGTGGTGATTCAACATCGATTCTACATCTTGGAACCAAACTAATTTTGGGGTGGCTTTGTGATAATGGAACCAACCAGCAAAAAGCATTAACAATGCAAAGACCAATGCACCAATTGCAGTATAATAGAGTTGTAATTCACTAGTTATTCCAGATGCTCGCCAAATCTGAAAAAACCGGAGGTTATTTGTATTCCTCAGAAACCACCGCCCACATCTCCATTTAATATTTCTTGACCCACTATTAGCCAAACAACTTGAGCACTGGGTCCAATGTGAGTAGGATCACTTAGCCATGCTTCATAATTGGAAAAACGGGCGCCATGGAAGTACATACCACTCAGCCAAAGAAAGATAATGGAGAGTTGACCGAAATGAGCACTAAATACTTTTTGAGAGATCTCCTCCAAATCGCTGGTATGACTATCGAAATCATGATCATCAGCATGTAGGTTCCAGATCCAAGTGGTAGTATCGGGGCATTTAGCTATTGTTCTTGAGAAATGACCAGGTCTGGCCCATTCCTCGAAAGACGTTTTTACAGAATCCCTATCTACAACAATTTTTACTTCGGGTTCTGGCGAACAAATAATCATTAAGTCCTCCTCTTTCCGGACAACACATACAAAGAGACCTGCCAACAGTCAAGTTTTTAGTGAACCTATGAAAGATAGATATTTTTTTAATATTTATAATAATAATTAGTTTCCTTCTTTCCCTATCTCCTATTCAGCTATTTATTTTAGTTATTCACTAGAGCAATTATGATATTGAAGTCGATCCGGGGCAAGTGTTCGGATCTATTATGACATAACGATTAGGTGCCTAACGGACTCTTTTGGCGGAAAATCTTTTCTCGGCATAATGAAAAAACTATTTTTTTGCAACCTAGTCTAATTTATTTCTATCTAAATATAGAAGTGCCCATATAAATCAAATTTCATAGAGCATAATACCCTATTACTTACTTTTTTAGTACTTTATTACAAATTACAAGATCTCGTTCATTAAAATTAATAAGATACATCGAAGGTATCTTTTCTTAGTTCTACTTCTACTCTTATTCTGTACGGTATCCATATCATTTATACCTATGAGATACCATACAAAATAGAATGATTTTGCAAGGAAGGGATATAATGAAATTAGAAATTGGATCTTATCATGTCATGGTAATGATCTATTTTATTTGATTGATGGATCCAAGAATAAATTCTGCTAAATTAACGAATGGTTTTATTCGAAACGTCTCGTGATTTTTAACCAATTATGTGCATCAATATAATTACCTAGAGTAAGCGCTATAGCCTGTTTCCAATACTCAGCAGCTTGATCGAACCACGCCTCCCCAATTTCAGAATCACCCTGTAGAATGGCATGTTCTCCACGGTTGGAATAGGTGGTTCAATTCCTTCCCTTAGAACCGTACTTGAGAGTTTCCTACCTCATACGGCTCAGCAATCAATTCTTTTTTCGGTATCATCTTATATTTACCCTATTCCCCTAGACTAACTGAATTCTATTTATGAGAAATAAATCCCATTTTCTTGGGTTAACCAGAATAATTACATAAGTTTAAAATTCTAATTGTGATCAATAATTAGTTTTATCTTTTTTCCCACCTTAAGAAAAATAAAACATAGATATCCCCTATATCGTTATAATTTTCTGAAAGGTAATTAACTCGGTTTCATATATGAAATTTATATAGAATCTTTGAAAAAGACTTTCTTCCATAAGGAAAAAGAACTTACTATCTTTGGGATCTGATGCTACACCGCTGCTCAATACTTTAGTGAATCGACTCTATTACATAAGTTGATTCCTAACTTTATATATCATTGCATGACATAAGTAAGCAGTTTTTAACTGTATCGACCCAAAAGTGCACTAATTGATCTTTACGATGCTTTTTTATCAATTTGATTCTTTATCCATAGAATATAGTATGTAGGCTCTATCTATTTATTTCCTTTTTTGTTATCATGAGGTTCTTTCCTTGCTACAGCTGGTAAAAATCGTTGCTTTGAACGATGCATATGTAGAGAGCCTTTTTTTCTAGCATTGACTAGTTAATTTTATCTTTTTTCTTTCTTTCTATAGTGGAGATAGTCACACGTAATGACAGATCACGGCCATATTATTAAAAGCTTGTGGTAAGAATGGGTTTCGTTCTAATGCCCGGAAATAGTATTCCAAAGCCTTTGTATGCTCCCCGTTGCTTGTGTGTATAAGGCCTATATTATAAAGTATATAACTTCGATCATAGGGATCAATTTCTGATCGCGTAGCTTCATAATAATTCTATAAAGCTTCCGCATAATTTCCTTCGGATTGAGCTGACATCCATTACGGACGTTCATTTATTTTATTCAAAAAATCTCCGCTCCAGACCGTACGTGAGATTTTCATCTCATACGGCTCCTCCCTTCTGTGCATAGTAGTAAGGGGAATAAGTCATGGAATCTAAATTTCACTATTCTCATTATGAACTGATAGGAGCTGCTATTTTTACAAGAAATCTCTCGCTAGCCTTCCCGCAAGAGGTTTTTTTAAGATCTATCATATTAGTACTAGATAGAAATGGTAACTCCAACGATTTCTTTATCCTCAACGCTTACTATTTCCAGGAATTAGTCACATCAACAATCTTTGATGGTTATACGAGTATCCAAAGTACGAACAAGATGGATGTTTGTTGTCCCCACCATTCTTGTTAGCCCCGATACCGATAAGGAAAAGGGTAATTTTTACCAAAGGCTTTGTGTTGTTGATTCCTAGTGTAGTGCTTCTTCCCCTATGCCGCCTATTGGTACTAGTGGAGTAGGATTGACCTGCAATACAGAACCTATAGGTATAACCTTTCGTTTAATACTAAAATCGACAATAAAGGTATTTGAGGCTGGATCAATCGAGGATACACGACAGAAGGAATTGTTCTATCTCCAAACTTTACCTTCACTAAGCGTAACTTTATTTCAATAATTTGGTTCTTTATATTCCGAACTGCGTCTTTTTCTCGTAAGACTTCGTTGAGGGCTAAAAAAATAAGAACACAAAATCAAATAACACCATCTCTATAATAGGTAAATGCTTTTTTTCCCCTGAAGTTGTCGGAATTATTCGTAATAAAATATTAGCTATAATTGAGGAGGTCTTATCAATAAAATTTCCATTTATCCAAGATCTAGGAATAATTAGTAATCCATTCTATAATTCTTCTCATTACCCTCTCGGGGAAAATGATCCCACAAAAAGGAATTGTAGAGTACAAAATAACGTAAAAACAGAAAAATTCTTGTGTACCTTCTGTTCAAATTTTACTTTTTTGACAAAGAAAGATGGGTTTTAATCAGATTGAATTTTATAAAATATAAATTTTGTAGTATACAAATGCACGGAACTATTACTATTTCATCTAAGTTAGATAACCAAGGACTTTATTTTACTATGGATTCTTATAACTCGAATCTAATAACTCAATAGATTTAGATTTGTTTATGACCCATAAAGGAAAAGGATGACTAATGATTATACAATTGAATGAAATGTCATAGAAAAATTCATGGTATGATTCATAAATTTATAATAGGGTAGATGGATGATAAGAGAGGTTGTTTATAAATATGGAATTGGAAAAGAAACTTTTTTTCCTATGGACTCACTATAAATAAAATTGACCACTAACTACTTCATTTTCATCATTGAATTTCATAGTAATAGAAAATACATGTCCTACCGAGACAGAATTTTTAACTTGCTGCCCTCTTGCCTGACAGGCAAAGATAGACCTCTGTGGAAAGACTGATTCATTCGGATCGACATGAGTGTCCAACTCCATTGCATTGCGAGAATCCATGTTGTATATTTGAAGCAGTTGACCCCTTGCTTCGCTCATGGTACAACCCTCTTCCCGCTAAGCCACCTTTCTCCTCGGTCCATAAAGACAAAATGTAGGACTAGTGCCAACAGTTCATCACGGAGGAAGGGACCCACCGAGCCGAGATCACTAACTAATACTAATATAATAGAAAAGAACTATCTTTTCCGTATACTTTCCCCGATTCCGTTGCTATCGCGAGCCTTACGCAATCGATGGGATCATATAGATATCGCTTCAACACAACATAGGTCATCGAAAGGATCTCAGACGACTCACCAAAGCACGAAAGCCAGGATCTTTCAGAAAATGGATTCCTATTTGAAAAGTGCATAACCGCATGGATAAGCTCACACTATCCCGTCAATTTTGGATCCAATTCGAGATTTTACTTGGGAGGTATCGGGAAGGAATTGGAATGTAATAATATCGATTCATATAGAAGAAAAGGTTCTCTATTGATTCAAACCAAACGTTGTACCTATGGGATAGAGGAAGAGGAAGAAACCGAAGATTTCACATAGTACTTTTTTTTGATCGAAAAATCAATCTGATTTATTTCGTACCCCTCGCTCGATGAGAAAATGGGTCAGATTTTACAGGATCACCAAACCTTATGGGACTTAAGAAATGATGGAAGGAAATAAAAAGAAAAGAGAGGGAAAGAAAATCGAAATGAAATAAAGAATAAAAAATAAGTAGAAAATAGAAGAGCCCAGATTCCAAATGAACAAATTCAAACTCGAAAAGGATCTTTCTGATTCTCGAAGAATGGGGGGCAAAGGGATTGATCGAGAAAGATCTCTTGTTCTTATTATATTAGAATAGAAGATCGTGATTTGATCCGCATATGTTTGGTAAAAAGAATAATCTTCTTCTTTGATCCTAAATGGAAAGTGTTCAATTGGAACATGAAAACGTGAATGAATTGGTCTTAGTTACTCTTCGGGGCAGAGTGGAAGAAGGGATGAGATTCTCGAACGAAGAAAAGGATCCAACTACTTCGAAAGAATTAAACGAGGAGCCGTATGAGGGGAAAATCTCATGTACGGTTCTGTAGAGTGACTTGTCTGTCAACTTTTCCACTATCACACCCAAAAAACCAAACTCTGCCTTACGTAAAGTTGCCAGAGTACGATTAACCTCTGGATCTGAAATCACTGCTTATATACCTGGTATTGGCCACAATTTACAAGAACATTCTGTAGTATTAGTAAGAGGAGGAAGGGTTAAGGATTTACTCGGTGTAAGATATCACATTGTTCGAGGAACCCTAGATGCTGTCGGAGTAAAGGATTGTCAACAAGGGCTTTCTAGTGCGTTGTAGATTCTTATCCAAGACTTGTATCATTTGATGATACCATGTAAATCGCTAGAAACATGCGAAGTGTATGGCTAACCCAATAACGAAAGTTTCGTAAGGGGACTCGAGCAGGCTACCATGAGACAAAAGATCTTCCTAAAAGAGATTCAATTCGGAACTATTATATGTCCAAGGTCCAATATTGAAATCATTTCAGATATTTTCCCTTACTTTGCCCGTGTCAACAAACAATTCGAAATACCTCGACTTTTTCAGAATAGGTCCGAGTCAAATAGCAATGATTCGAAGCACTTCTTTTTACATTACACTATTTCGGAAACCCAAGGACTCAATCGTATGGATATGTAAAATAAAGGATTTCCAATCCTAGCAGGAAAAGGAGGGAAACAGATACTTAATTTAAAGTGAGTAAACAGAATTCCATACTCGATCTCATAGATACATATAGAATTCTATGGAAAGCCGTATTCGATGAAAGTCGTATGTACGGCTTGGAGGGAGATCTTTCATATCTTTCAAGATCCACCCTACAATATGGGGTCAAAAAGCCAAAATAAGTGATTCATTTTTAGCCCTTATAAAAAAAACTTATTTTTGAACCACTTTCACGCTTATGTCACGTCGAGGTACTGTAGAAGAAAAAACTGCAAAATCTGATCCAATTTATCGTAATCGATTAGTTAACATGTTGGTTAACCGTATTTTAAAACACGGAAAAAAATCATTGGCTTATCAAATTATCTATCAAGCCGTGAAAAAGATTCAACAAAAGACGGAAAAAAATCCACTATCCGTTTTACGTCAAGAAATACGTGGAGTAACTCCCGATATAGCAGTAAAAGCAAGACGTGTAGGCAGGTCGACTCATCAAGTTCCT
>CM060904.1:691591577-691616577 GCA_030737815.1 Allium fistulosum | reverse complement strand
CTTTCGATACAATCAAATAGATTTCCACAAGGGCGCCATATTCTAGGAGCCCAAACTATGAGATTGAATAAATCCTCCTCTATCTGTTGCGGGTCGAGGGCCCCTTCCCCTTCTTCAAATTCCGATTCGTATTTTTCATAGAAAAATCTCTGATCAAAGATAGAAAAAGATCCATTTTGCATCATATCTAACGGATTCCTTGGTTCGGACCGAAGAAGTAATGTCACTCGATTATTATCAAACTGACTGCAATCCTTTTCTATCCATGAGGATCCCACCAGAGCGCTTTCTACTTCTAATAGGCCACGAACTAGATCAGAAGCATTCTCAATGAATCCATAAGAAGTGATCCTATTTTTTTCACCGGATCCGGGTCCGGGTGAAGACCAAAGATCTTGAGCGACCAATCTGGCAGAACAATTCAAAAGATAACGAAGTATCGTTAATTTCTTCATGCTCGTTCCAAGTTTGAAGTACCATTTGTACAAATAGGAATCTCCTTCCTTACACAATTTCTTCTTCATATAGATAGATATAGGATCTATGGGGCAATTACTTAGAAGTACATTTTGTGCAACAGCCCTTCCTATCTGATAGAAAAAGACCCCATGATCCTGAACCGATCTTACCTGGGATCGCAAATCCCAAGTTTGTCTATGAAGAGCGGATCTAATTGTATTAGTTTCTATAATTGATTTCTTCTGTGTAATACTAATTGATAGAGCCTCATTGATAAGTGCTACAAGATCTCGTGCATTAGAACCCATGGTTATGGACCTGAATCTGTTAGTATGGAACATTTTCTTTTCCAAGTGAAATCCCCTAGTATATGAAAGAATGAAAAAGTGCTTTCGTGGTTGTGGAATAAGAAGCCTTCGTATCTTAATGCATGTATTTAATTTATTCAGAGCTAATAGAGCAGGATCCACTTTTTGGGGAATATGAGTCGAAACAATAACAAGAATATTTCTAGTGGAACATCTTTCACAATCCCTGGAGAGATAGTTCTCTAATAGACCGAGGGATAAGTAATTCGACTCATTCACATATAGATCATGAATGTTTGGAATCCATATTATGCAAGGAGACATTGATTTTGCTAATTCGAATTAAAGGGTGATATCAAATCGGTCTATTTTCGGCGTCATATACATAGTTAGAACATTCGTCATAGTTAGTAGCTCTGTATCAAGGTCATCATCAATATCGTCACTATCATCAATATGGATATCGTCACTATCATCAATATCGATATCATCAATAAGATACTCTTTAGGCTTGTCATCCAGGAACTTGTTTGGAAATACCGTAATGAATGGAACATAGGAGTTTGCCGCTAGGTTTTTGACCAAACAGGATCGTTCAGTTCCTATAGAACCTATCACTAAAATACCCCTAGAAGGGGATAGGGCTAAGCGGAGCGAAAAGGGTTTTCCATGAGATGGGAAATGAAAACTATCTTCATCAATCCTTTTTTCTGTCATTAAGGTGGAGAACTGAACCAAGAATTCTCTTTCTTCATCATCAATCGAATCACTGTTCGCGACCCAGGATTCCATTTTATCATCAATCCAATCACCGTTCATATTTTTTCTTTTTCTTATCAATGAAAAGATCTCTTTACTTGTACGACTTAGATGTCTCGTATTTCTTGAAAAAGTTATTTGATTAATGGAATTTGGTATGATACTTATGAGATCGATGAGATTTATATTCAAATATTTCTTCTTAGAACATATTGATTTGACCCCATAAGTGGGACCACCACCCAATAGCATGTTGCCACCAAAAGCAGAACCCCGTATCTCTTCCAGAGAATCTCCTAATTGTTCCAGAGCAACTAGAAAGAGATTCTTTAACCAAAAAGAATTCAGTTCAGATGTAGGATACCTATCCAGAAGTTTTCGCAACTCAATCATGTATGATGGAATCATCAAAGATTTTATCTTTTCTAACTCTGTCTGTAACTCACTAGAGGCTCGGGAAAAAAAGAGAAGATGGATACGAACGAGATATCCAGCAACAAGAAGAAGGAAAAGGATTGAATAGAGGAACTCTCAAGCATTGCTTGATCTCAGATGTGCCCATATCAATGGAACAGGTGACTCATTATTTCGATTAATCATTTCTTCGAATAGAAGAAGATTCTGTAAACACTTGTTCAAAATCTCACTTATCAGAGTCCATTGTGGAAGAATCCTCTGAGGAATTGGCCATGATATATCTGATCCATACATAATATCATGAAAAATGGATACAAATTTTTGACTACTACTTAGTATTGGCAATGGGTCTGAAAAAGTATCTACAAGGGCGAAATTTAGATATTTGCACCCTGTCGAAGTAAGGAACCATGGCATATATGTTTGGAACAGATTCCATTTTGAGAGATTTGAAAAAGCACTATCTCGTTGAAAGGTTCCATACATCTGCCCTTTCTCAACGTATTTCTTTAGACAAAGACTCCGTTTTTTCCTCTTTCCGGATGCTAAATATTTCTCAGAACATGGAGTGTGAATCAAACCCATGTTTGAATTGAAACTAAGATACTGATGCAAGTTCTTCCCTTCTGAATCAAATAGATTCATATCTAAAAGAGGCCGACAATAAGTTCTTTCAAAATTGACTATTCATTCCTCTCTTAGAAATGTTGCAGAAATGTCTGCGATCGAGTAAATAGCTCTACGAACGACCGGATCAGATCGAATTGGAAAATGGAAAGATTTGTACAAGTTATACGTTTCATCACCACTTTGTAGAAAATCGTTAGGTATGAATATATCAGATACCTGTGACTCGATTGGTGAAATAGTCTCTCTCTCCAAAAAAATATGTTTTTTTTACCGACGCACAAAGAAAATATTTTGTTGCGAATGAACAAGATATTGAGGAATTTTCCATATGTAAGATCATCATTATGGATACGGGTCTTTTCCACAGAAAAAAGGAATCTTTTGTTACAATAGAACCAGAAGTGATGTGGATCATTCAAGAATCAAAGTCGATTTGCTTTATAAAAAGAAGATATCAATGAACTTCTATGAAATGGTTTCACGGGATTCAGCCAATTGTCTCGATCATAGGATATCATTGAGAAATAGGAATCCGTGTTATCAAAGAATTTTCTGCAATTATTTCTAGTATGGAATGAGTCAATCATCCACTTTGGTATC
Source organism: Allium fistulosum (assembly GCA_030737815.1). Classification (NCBI taxonomy): domain Eukaryota; kingdom Viridiplantae; phylum Streptophyta; class Magnoliopsida; order Asparagales; family Amaryllidaceae; genus Allium; species Allium fistulosum. The sequence continues at coordinate 691,613,404 of CM060904.1, read as the reverse complement.
TTTTTGAACAAAAATGGTAATATTGTTCCTCCATTGATCAAGAATTTCGACCTTTGGGAAGTATCACGATCATCCAATAAGAAGGTTTCAATTTATTCAAATGAACGATTTGAACACCTATTGATTCTAACAACTGATTGCAGGGTTGATCATTCGGACTTTTCAATTCATAGATGTGGATCTCGGACCTATGAATGGGGGTATTCCCGATACTCACAAAGAAGAAGGGAAGTGATTTGGACAAAAAGGGAAGTGACTTGGACAAAAAGAGAAGTGACTTGGACAAAAAGAAACGAAGTGACTTAGACAAATCTTGTTTGTCGATAGCCTCGGACCAATCAATCGAATATTTACTCATACGTAATCGATCAAACACTACTTGAAAACGGTTCTTCTGTTCAGAAACGAAATGTTCCAAATGTTCCTGTGAATTCTTGCTCCCATCGGACCATCTGTATCTATATGCATCAGGATCCCGATTCATGGATCTCTCGGTTCGAGAAATAAGAGGATCAAACCATTTCTTCTAAGTCTCTTTCAAATCCAATAAATGTTGGTTGATCGTATATTTCATTATAGTTATATGATTCAGAGTATCATTTCCTATTTGATCCCTTTGAATTCCATATTCGAAGTTGCGATTGGATCTATTCATTAAAAAGAATCGATTCGATACATTTCTTATGTACCCATAGATGCTATATTGGATTTGAATCAGATTTCGGATCAATCTATATTGATTGACTGCCTCCATGATGTTGTTGCTAGCAAATATCGCTGTTTTTCATTTTGGATCTTCCAAATCATTCCCGCAGTGGATCCGGACCATTTTTTTTATCCTTCGATAAAAAGATTCATTCTCCTCATAAAAAAGAGGAGGTAGAACCAATAAAGATTTCTTTTTCGATTCATTTCTGGAGTTGAATACCTCATTCAAGAATTTTTTTTGATCCAACCCGTAGGAATCAATAGAAAAGGAAAATCCCCTATGATACACCAGATCCGGCTCGGTTATTGATATAGTGAATAGATCTGCCATTTCTTGAAATCTCTCTTCTGATTCAAAATCGTGGTGTAACGTGTATCCCCCTTTGTTCCGGTTATGGAATAGATGAAATAAATCCAAAAATGGATTTTTTTTCAAGAATGAAATCTTATTGGAACTGTCCATATCTAGTTCATCCTTCGGAACCATATCACATCCCGGATCTGATGAAATAGGATGAATTGAGACGGTATTTTGTAAATACGTAATTATCTTGAATATATCAAACATTTCTTTATTTTCCGATCGCCTGGAAGGGACAAAAGAAACATCTTGTTTTTTCTTCAAAAATTTCTGATCTCTAGTGGACCTCTCAGTAGGATTCGAACCCAGATGAAGTTCTGACCATCTGTCAGAGAAAAAAGAATGAATTGATCTTGTAGGTTTCCCAAGAAATTCTTCGATTTCTTTCGGAAGCAGATGAATAATCATCTGCTTCTCACATTTCGTGAATAGCCGGGACATTGAGGAAGATCCAAAAAGGCATTTCGGGAATCGATCTGATTCTATCTCTGTTCATTCCGTTTGAAGAAAGGAAGGATCCCAAAGAATCGATCTTTCTTTTAGTTACTGAATCTCTGTTTGATCGATCAATGTGTGATATTATGAATCCTCATTTCTAATGGAATCGAAATGATCTCTGGATTGATCAGAGGATCTTTTCGATTGGCTAGAATCCGTTACTTGAACGAAAATAGATCTTGTGGAATCATATTGAATATTTGACAATACATTCCGTACCCTGCTAAAAAATCAATACTTGTTTACCAACCACACATTGTCTAACCAAATCCAATTCTCTCTCGATACGTTCCTCAAAAATCCGATTCGTGCTGATTCTTTCCCCAACTAACGAAGAGATCTTGGCGGAATTGCCACATATGAAATTAAGCACAATTTTGCAAAGAAATACCCCACTTGTTTCTCAAGAAGAGACGGGAAACGTGCTCAATATCATTTGATTGAATAGTTCCCTCAGCTCCTTGTTGTTTGAAGAAACGCTCCCCTTCAATTGGTCTTTTTTCATGAAAAGGAGACATGAGATAACAAATCAAGTCTTTCCCTAAGATTTCGAATAGCTGTCTCGAATTCAAGTTGATTATGTTTCGCTTCTTCCTCGGAGAAAGACGATCAAACAATTCCCAATCATGGTCCTTGCGGATCGGATCATCCGTATAGGATAAAAAAAGAAACTCCAGATATTTGCTATCTTTCTCTTTGAATGAGATCTCAATTCCAGCTACGGTTTCATTAGCTATCTTACAACTAGAATCCCTCTTTTTTCCGATCCGGTTCCTCCACCACTACGAACCCCGGTTCGATTCAGGCATGATACACTTTTTATTTATTGGGAGAACCCAAGTACTCTCTTGCGGATCCATGAAACAACTCTCAGAAATCTTTTTCTCTTTTGGAAGATAAAGGAGTAAAATAATCAATCTATTGATATTGGAAAGCCAAAAAGATTCTTCCAATGTCTCATTTCTGGGTCCAATGGAATTTAAAGGTATAGGAAGAAGCTCCATCAAATAGAGATTTTTTCTTTCGACCATCTTTCGATTGGTAATACGAGATATAAGGACCACTACTACAAGCAGTACTACACCTTTGATCGTGAAATATCGATTGCTTGTTGAACCCTGTGAATCACGTGAAAGTAGGATACTCCAAATTCGGGGGTCAGAGAGTTTCATAAAACGTTCTTGGTGGAAAAAAATGTGAGTGAAAGATCCCACTGAATCGAATTTGATCCATGAATCTAAGAAATAGTGAGAATTCTTGATCTCACTCAATATCTCTCTCAATTCGAAGATCCAGGATTTGAATTGATATCGTTTCATTAATTCCTCCTAAAGATTTTCATTGATTCCTCCTAAAGATTTCATTTCAATTGGAATTTGGTTATTCACGATGTACAATGAGCCCTGTTAAGCATCCATGGCTGAATGGTTAAAGCGCCCAACTCATAATTGGCAAATTCGTAGGTTCAATTCCTGCTGGATGCACGCCAATGGGAATGTTCAATAAGTCTATTGGAATTGGCTCTGTATTAATGGAATCTCATCATCCATACATAACGAATTAGTATGGTATATTCATACCATAACATATGAACAGTAAGAACTAGAATTCTTATCGATACTGTAACTCATAGGGAAGAAAATGGAGTTATGGATGGAATCAAATATGCAGTATTTACAGAAAAAAGTATTCGGTTATTGGGGAACAATCAATATACTTCTAATGTCGAATCAGGATCAACTAGGATAGAAATAAAGCATTGGGTCGAACTCTTCTTTGGTGTCAAGGTAATAGCTATGAATAGTCATCGACTCCCACTCCCAGGAAAGGGTAGAAGAATAGGACCTATTATGGGACATACAATGCATTACAGACGTATGATCATTACGCTTCAACCGGGTTATTCTATTCCACCTCTTATAGAGAAAAGAACTTAAAACAAAATACTTAATAACACAGCGATACATTTATACAAAACTTCTACCCCGAGCAAACGTAATAGAGCCATAGATAGTCAAATGAAATCCAATCCACGAAATAATTTGATCTGTGGACAACATCATTGTGGTAAAGGTCGTAATGCTAGAGGAACCATTCCCGCAAGACATAGAGGGGGAGGTCATAAGCGTCTATACCGTAAAATCGATTTTCGACGGAATGAAAAAGACATATCTGGTAGAATCGTAACCATAGAATATGACCCTAATCGAAATGCATACATTTGTCTCATACATTATGGGGATGGCAAGAAAAGATATATTTTACACCCCAGAGGGGCTATAATTTGAGATACCATTATTTCTGGTACAAAAGTCCCTATATCAATGGGAAATGCCCTACCTTTGAGTGCGGTTTGAACTATTGATTTACGTAATTGGAAGTAATCAATTAGGTTTACGATGAAACCTAGAAATCAATCACTGATCCAATTTGAGTACCTCTATGGGATAGACCTCAACAGAAAACTGTTGAGTAACGGCAGCAAGTGATTGAGTTCAGTAGTTCCTCACAGGAAATTATTGACTCTAGAGATATGGTAATATGAAGAAGACAAAATTGTTTAATGCACGCACAGAACCAGAAGCGCCCCTTGTTTCAAAGAGAGGAGGACGGGTTATTCACATTTAATTTGATGGTCAGAGGCGAATTGAAAGCTAAGTAGTGGTAATTATAAAGATCCCCCGGGGAAAAATAGAGATGTCTCCTACGTTACCCGTAATATGTGGAAGTATCGACGTAATTTCATAGAGTCATTCGGTCTGAATGCTACATGAAGAACATAATCCAGATGATGGAACGGGGAGACCTAGGATGTAGAAGATCATACATGAGTGATTCGGCAGATTTGGATTCCTATATATCCACTCATGTGGTACTTAATCATACGATTGATATAAGATAAAGATCCATCTGTCTAGATATCATCATATACATCTAGAAAGCCGTATGCTTTGGAAGAAGCTTGTACAGTTTGGGAATAGGTTTTTAAAAGAAGAATCTACTTCAACCGATATGCCCTTAGGCACGGCCATACATAACATAGAAATCACGCTTGGAAAGGGTGGACAATTAGCTAGAGCGGCGGGCGCTGTAGCGAAACTGATCGCAAAAGAGGGTAAATCAGCCACATTAAGATTACCATCCGGGGAGGTCCGTTTGATATCCAAAAACTGCTTAGCAACAGTCGGACAATTGGGTAATGTTGGTGGTGAATCAACAAAGTTTGGGTAAAGCCGGATCGAAGTGTTGGATAGGTAAGCGTCCTGTAGTAAGAGGAGTAGTTATGAACCCTGTAGACCATCCCCATGGAGGTGGGGAAGGGAAAGCCCCAATTGGTATAAAAAAACCCACAACTCCTTGGGGTTATCCTGCGCTTGGAAGAAGAAGTCGGAAAAGGAAAAAATATAGTGATAGTTTTATTCTTCGTCGCCATAAATAGGAATATTGAAAATAGAATTTTTTGAATTTGAAATAATTTGATGGGCGAACGACGGGAATTGAACCCGCGCGTGGTGGATTCACAATCCACTGCCTTGATCCACTTGGCTACATCCGCCCCTTATCTAGCTAAAGGATTTTCTCTTTTTTCCATTCATCATTATTGTATTTATTCTTACCTTCAGTCTTAGATCGAGATATTCTATTGGACATAGAATGCTAATCTTTAAAATGTAAAAAAAGGAGTAATCAGCTGTGGCACGTTCACTAAAAAACCCTTTTGTAGCTAATCATTTATCAAGAAAAATTGAAAAACTCAACATAAGGGAGGAGAAAGAAATAATAGTAACTTGGTCTCGGGCATCTACCATTATACCCAAAATGATTGGCCATACAATCGCTATTCATAATGGAAAGGAACATTTACCTATTTGTATAACAGATCGTATGGTAGGTCACAAATTAGGAGAATTTGTGCTGACTCTGACTTTCGCGAGACATGCGAGAAACGATAATAAATCTCATCGTTAATTTGGAAAAAAATAGATACCTATCATTCATTGGTGGGAGATAACCTTATGATAAAGAAAAAGAACTCAAATTCGAGTGGAGAAGTAAAAGTTTTAGCTTAACATATATGTATGTCTATTTTCAAAGCGCAAAGAGTAATTGATCAGATTCACGGGCGTTCTTATGAGGAAACGCTTATGATATTGGAACTTATGCCTTACCGAGCATCTTATCCCATTTTAAAATTGGTTTATTCCGCAGCAGCAAACGCTAGTCATAATATGGGTTTGAACAAAACCGATTTATTCATTAGTAAAGCCGAAGTCAATGGGGGTTCTTTTGTGAAAAAATTAAGACCTAGAGCTCGAGGACGTAGTTATCCGATAGATAGGCCAACTTGTCATATAACAATTTTATTAAAAGATAAATCGAAATTATCTTTCGATGAATTTAAGATTTAGATTCATATTTAGAAAAAAAATAAATGGAAAGATAATATAATAAAAATATGGGACAAAAAATAAATCCGCTTGGTTTCAGACTTGGTACAACCCAAAATCATCATTCCTTTTGGTTCGCACAACCAAAATTTTTTTCTGTAGGTCTACAAGAAGGTGAGAAAATACGGAATTGTATAAATAACTATGTATAAAAAATATCCTTAGGTTTCGAAGGAATTGGAATTGCGCGTATAGAAATTCAAAAAAGAATTGATTTAATCCAGGTTATAATTCATATTGGATTCCTAAATTTATTAATAGAGGGCCAAACACGCGGAATCGAAGAATTACAAATGAATGTACAAAAAGAATTTCGTTCTGTGAACCGAAGAATCAACATTGCTATCACACGAATAGAAAAACCTTATGGAGACCCCAATATTCTTGCAGAATATATGGCTTCTCAATTAAGAAATAGAGTTTCATTTCGAAAGGCAATGAAAAGAGCTATTGAATTAACCGAACAAACAGATACAAAAGGAATTCAAATACAAATTGCAGGACGTATTGACGAAAAAGAAATTGCACGTGTCGAATGGATCAAAGAAGGTAGGGTTCCTCTACAAACAATTCACGCTAAAATTGATCATTGTTCCTATACAATTCGAAGTATCCATGGAGTACTAGGCCTCAAAATTTGGATATTTGTGGATGAAGAATAATAGACCTTTATTTATCTTGTCATTCTATCCAGTAATATAGTGATATATAGAACAAAAAACTAGAAACTTATTCTGTTTTTCTGTTAAATCAAAAAAATAAAATAATTCGAATTCTATAAGGTTGAATAAAAAAGAAATTAACCTTTTTTTATAATTGCTATGCTTAGTGTGTGACTCGTTAGTTTTTTCTTTATAGTTTTTAGTAGGATCAAAAAAAGACTGATCCCTAATATTAATTCAATAACTACAACTACTATATAAAATATATTAAAAAAATAAAAACTAATAACTAACTTATTGCTTCATATTGTCGAGATCCCAAAAACAGTCACTATATGACTGGATCAATCATATAGTTGTAACAACTGGAATTGTTCCATAACAAAAAAATATGATTGTGGGTTTGAAATAAAAATAAAGGGATGCAGATAAATGGAAAGGTGATAGAAGGAGAGAATAAAAATATCAGTGATATATAATTCCAATATGTATGGTCTATGAATTACCTCATATAAATAAAAGGCAGTGTAATAAAGCATTAATTTCATATTGTTTTAATATTGTATCGATTAATATATAAATAATAAATGATATATAAATAATAAAGAGCTTCCGGTTAATAGAAACTGAGGAGTTTGACTCGGAAACATATTTTGTTGAGAGCTCCATTGCAGAGTTCAGGCCTAATCATTAATGGAGAAGCTATAGGAACAATGAAACCTGTGACTATATAGGATTCTATTTAAAAGAATCCAAATGATTGAGCAGGCGGGATGGCGGAATGAACCAAGAACAATTTTTTTTTACTCGGAGAGGTTGTGGATTGATCCTACGAATAAAGCAGGAAAAGGAAAGAGTCAATATTCGCCCGCGAAACCCTTATTTCTTATTTATTGGATTCCAATATTGTCTTGATTCAATAATTTATTAAAAAAAGGACCCGGTATAAAAAAGAAACATTATCTATATCTAGAAATAGAAAAATCTAACCGTATATACAGCTTCTTATCTAATAAATGAAATATAATATCAATAAATCCCATTACTTAGTTTAATGTATTAGTTATTAAATACATGTGCATCTGTAATATTATCGAATCCTTTCATTCATGAGGGGTTGGATGAGAAGAAACTCTCATGTCCGGTTCTGTAGTAGAGGTGGGAAAAAACCATCAACTATAACCCCCAAAAGAACCAGATTTCGTAAGCAACATAGAGGAAGAATGAAAGGAATATCTTGCCGGGGTAATCATATTTGCTTCGACAGATATGCTCTTCAGGCACTTGAACCCGCTTGGATTACCGCTAGAAAAATAAAAGCAGGACGAAGAACAATGACACGATATGCACGTCGTGGTGGAAAAATATGGGTACGTGTTTTTCCCGATAAACCTATTACAGTAAGGCCCGCAGAAACACGTATGGGGTTGGGAAAGGGATCTCTCGAATATTGGGTATCTGTTGTTAAACCCGGTCGAATACTTTACGAAATGGGCGGAGTCTCAGAAACTGTAGCCAGAGCAGCAATTTCAATAGTTGCGTGCAAAATGCCTATAAAAACTCAATTTGTTATTTCAGGATAGGGCTGTAGAACTAAATATAAAAAAGGGATGAAAAAACAACCACGAGTTTCTTTATTTCTAGACAAATACTATTTCTTCTTTTTCCTCATTCTTTGCATTGAAATAAAAAATTCAAATAAAAATGATATGATTCAACCTCAGACCCTTTTGAATGTAGCAGATAACAGTGGAGCTCGAGAATTAATGTGTATTCGAATCATAGGAGCTGGTAATCATAGATATGCTCATATTCGTGACGTTATTGTTTCTGTAATTAAAGAAGCAGTGCCCAATATGCCTCTAGAAAGATCAGAAGTAATAAGAGCTGTAATTGTACATACATGTAAAGAACTCAAACGTGACAACGGTATGATAATACGATATGATGACAATGCAACGGTTGTCATTGATCAAGAAGGAAATCCAAAAGGAACTCGAGTTTTGGCGCGATTGCTCTGGAATTGAGACAGTTGAATTTTACTAAAATAGTTTCATTAGCTCCCGAGGTGTTATAAAAACTCATAGTCATAAATCAAAGACTCATAGTCATAGATCAAATTAGGATATTGTTCTAGTAGGATATCTGAAATAAACCCAATTAATAGATTGTGTCTCACGCATATACTTTTACTAAATTTAATAATAAATTTAATAATAAATTTCAAATTTAATTAAATAATAAATACTTTGAAGTTTTCAAATAAAAAAACATGTTGATTATATCAAAATTAAGAAGCACCAATAATTATAATTCGTCATGGGTAGAGACACTATTGCTGATATAATAACTTCTATAAGAAATGCTAACATGAGTAAAAATGGAACGGTTCGATTAGTATCCACAAATATCACCGAAAACATTGTTAAAATACTCCTACGAGAGGGTTTTATTGAAAATGTTCGGAAACATCAGGAAAGTAATAAAAATTTCTTGGTTTCAACCTTGTGCCATAAAAGCACTAGGAAAGGAATATATAAAACGATTTTAAAATGTATAAGTCGACCCGGTCTACGAATTTACTCCAACTATAAAAAAATTCCTAAGATTTTAGGTGGAATGGGAATTGTAATTCTTTCCACTTCTCGAGGCATAATGACAGATCGAGAAGCTAGACTAGAAAAAATTGGAGGAGAAATTTTGTGTTATATATGGTGATCCTCCTCTGGTATCCTAATTTTATCTCTAACTTCCTATTTGTGAAATAGAAAGGAAAGGTGAGTTATATAACTCTTCCTCCATTAGTTGATACTTCAAAAAGGTTTCCTAGAATGAAAAAAATGATTCATGAAGGTTTAATTACTGAATCATTTCCTCAATGGTATGCTCCCCGAATCCGTTTAGATTTTATATAATGAAGATCTAATTCTAGGTTATATTTCGGGGAAGTACGATGCAGTTTGATACAAACACTGCCGGTGTCAGGGGATAGAATAAAAATAAAAATAAGGCATTATTATTCATTCAACCAGGGGACGTATAATTTATAGACTTCGGAACAAAGATTCGAACGATTAGATAGATTCTTTTTGAAAAAATCCCTTTCATCAAAGATACAATTTGAAGAAAAAAAAATAAGAGACTTATTTTCTTCCAAGGAATAGATTAAAAATGAAAGTAAGGAGAAAGAAATATGAAAATAAGGGCTTCTGTTCGTAAAATTTGTGAAAAATGTCGACTGATCCGTAGGCACGAACGAATTATAGTGATTTGTTCCAATCCGAGACATAAACAGAGACAAGGATAATCTTTCTAAAGTTTCCCAAAGAGTGGTTATGGTTATGTAAAAATAAAAGATTTGTTTTAACATAAAATGGATACCTCCATATCTTTTTATATATTTCCGATTCATATTTATGAGATGATAAAATATGGCAAAACCTATACAAAGAATTAGTTCGCGTAGGAATGGGCGTATTAATTTACGTAAGACTGGACGTAGAATACCAAAAGGAGTTATTCATGTTCAAGCCAGTTTCAACAATACCATTGTAATTGTTACAGATGTACGAGGTTGAGTGGTTTCTTGGGCCTTCGCCGGTACTTCTGGATTCAAAGGCACAAGAAAGGGAACACCCTATGTTGCGCAAGCAGCCACTTTATACGCTATTCGTACTGTAGTAGATCAAGGTATTCAACTAGCAGAAGTTATGATAAAAGGTCCTGGTCTCGGAAGAGACGCAGCATTACGGGCTATTCGTAGAAGTGGTATACTATTAAGTTTCGTACGTGATGTAACACCTATGCCACATAATGGATGTAGACCTCCTAAAAAAGACGTGTGTAAAAAAAAGAATTAAATGGATTTCAAGAGAAATAAATGATTCAATGATCTAATCAAATAATAATATTAGTATGGTTCGAGAGGAAATAGCATGATCCACTCGAACACTATAGTGGAAATGTGCCGATTTTCAAGAACGGGAATCTTATGATATGTTGGGAATCTCTTATGATAATCATCCACGTCTTAAACGTATCTTGATGCCTGAAAGTTGGATAGGCTGGCCCTTACGTAAGGACTATATTACCCCCAATATTTATGAAATACAAGATGCTCATTGAATGATAAGAAACGAATGTTCACTTATATGACATGACTCTAGATTTTTTTTATTCAAGTCAAGGAATATTTTTCATTTTGTTCTAGATGAAAGAGAATAACTGGATTTTAATTCGTATTAAGACTAAGCTAAAAAAGACTTCATTGGCAAATTTTGAAGATATTATGAATTTCATTTGAGCAGAAACAATATAATAGATAAATCAAAAAAGTTATGCATTATAAACTTTGTACAGCGCATGTCACTTAGATGAACCCTTGAAAGTAGCATAAACAAGAATGAAGAAATAGAATAAATAGGAAAGAAAATACGAAATGAAATGAAAAAAGAACAGATTTTTTTACTGTGTATAAAATATATCCTTACTTTTTCTATCCTTCAACTCCTATAAAATAAACTTGGAAGTTTTTTAGACAACTTATTTTTTTTATTACTATCTCCAAACATAGATAGATCTATACATCTATATAAAAAATATGTATTGCGCTCTAGATTATAAATATGTATTGTATGCTGACCCGCTTTAATTAATTTGAAGAGGTATAAATATCTTTTCAATCGATTAGTTATGTGTCAGGAACCAGATTTGAACTGGTGACACGAGAATTTTTAGTCCTCTGCTCTACCAACTGAGCTATCCCAACAATTCAGGAACCAAATTTGAACCGGTAACACAAGGATTTTCAAGCCTCTGCTCTACACAACTGAGCTATTCCCTAATTTTTCCGATTTTCAAAAAGAAGACTTTCTTTGTGAATGTAAGGAAAATGAGATGGACTGTGAATAATGCACTTTGGGTCTATTTGTGAAAGAGTAAAATGAATAAGAAATATATTGAATTTTCTTTGTTTTCTTTGAACCACTTATAAAAAAAGGAGAATTATAGTAAAGAAGTAAAACTGGCTTTTTACTGGGGATAGAGGGACTTGAACCCTCACGATTTCTAAAGTCGACGGATTTTCCTCTTACTATAAATTTCATTATTGTCGCTATTGACATGTAGAATGGGACTCTCTCTTTATTCTCGTTCGATTAATCATTTTTTTGTTATAGAAGAATTTGAGTTACCAACGCAACGTAGTCAACTTCATTCGTTAGAACAGCTTCCATTGAGTCTCTGCACCTATCCTTTTTTATTCTCTTTTTTAAACCCTTGTTTTCCAAAAAATAAAGATTTGGCTCAGGATTGCCCATTTTTAGTTCCAGGGTTTCTCTGAATTTGGAAGTTTTCACTTAGCAGGTTTCCATACTAAGTCTCAATCCAATCGAGTCCGTAGCGTCTACCAATTTCGCCATATCCCCCTTTTAGACTTTTAGACAAGGATCCAGTTGTAATTTTACCCAACTTTTTCAATTATCTTGGAACCATTGAGTTCATTATATAATGATTCCTATATTAAAAAATTGTGTATGCCTATTTTAGTTTTTTAGTTATCCCCTCTCGTTCCACCTCTATTGTATGAATCATCTTTGTTTCAATCAGAAATGATTCTATTATTGATGTATCCACAATTCAATATAGAGAGGTATATACCACATATATATACGTCCCCCTCCCCTTTTATTTTTAGAGTGTGCTTTGTAATACTGGAAGGGTCGATATTCTTCCTTATTGTTTTTTTCCTATCTTCATCCTTTTTCGAATGAAATCAGAGGAATGTCTGATTATAATTTTTATTGTTGTATCTTTATCCTTATTTTATACTTTTCTTAGGACCGATCCACTATAATATGAATATAATTAATCTTATTTGTTATAACTATTCTCAAATCTAAAAAAGGAATTCCAATTTTTTGGTATTTTCAATAGAATTCCAATTTTTTGGTATTTTCAATATCTTATTATTATAAATTAATTATTATAAATTTTTTTTATATTTCGTATTTATTAGAGTTTATTATAAAATGGAATGTAAAAAATATATTAAATATATATATTAAATTAAGATAAATAATGTAAATTCGAAATATAAAAACTATAAAAATAACAGCAATGTAAATGTATATCATCAATAATTATTATGTATAATAATAAAATTGAAATTAGTTAGATATTTTATTTCTGTTACATTATTAGATCTGTTACATTATTAGAATAGAATTCTATTTAGTCATATTATTCTATTTATTTATTAAATATATTATTAATATTAGTTTGCGTATTAATTATATTTTTTATTAGTTGTATTATGTTATGGATAGAATTATGAACTAGAATATATAATATATAGTTTATATTAAATAGTTTATATTAAATATATATATATAGTTCATACGAACTTTACAGCTAATAGCGGGGATCTGGTAGTCTCTTGAATTCCTATGCATTATTTCTGTTATGTGAGCCCGCTTAGCTCAGAGGTTAGAGCATCACATTTGTAATGCGATGGTCATCAGTTCGAGTCCGATAGCCGGCTTTTTTCTCTATCAATTTTTCCATAATTAAGAATCCCTCCTCTCCATTTCTACAAACGTTGAGTCACTAATCTATTATGTCGTGGTAATTCTAAAAAAAAGTTGTTTAGATCCAATTAGATTTATATTTTATATATATAATAAATCATAAAACAGAGCCTTACCTTAATCTTCTTTCTAGCCTTAATCTTCTTTATATTTGGCACTCAAGATATCATCTCATCGCCTTCCGTGGAAATAGTTGACACAACACAGTATATAGCTAACCTGACGGAACCAATTGATTTGCGTATTGGATTACAAATCAATAGAGATCGCGGATACCGTATGAACCCCACAAATAACTCTCAAAACGGTAGTTATCCTATAGATGTTGTATCCATGCCTGTTCGAAATTCAAATCATAGTATTCATTCTTATGGAAATGCAAATTAAAAACAAGAAATACTTTTTCTAGAAATATGGACGAATGGAAGTTTAACTCCTAAGGAAGCACTTTATGAAGCTTCTCGTAATTTGATTAATTTATTTATTCCTTTTCTGCATGCGGAGGAAAGGAACATTCATTTCGAGGAAAATAAAAACAGGTTTACTCTACCTCCTTGTACCTTTCAAAATGGATTAACTAAGCTAAGGAAAAACAAAAAAGGAATTCCATTGAAATGTATTTTTATTGACCAATTAGAACTATCTCCGAGGGCCTATAATTGTCTCAAAAAGTCCAATATACATACATTATTGGACCTTTTGAGTAACAGTCAGGAGGATCTTATGAGAATTGAATATTTTCGTACAGAAGATGTAAAACGGATATTGGACACTCTACATAAACATTTCGCAATCCATTTACCTAAGAATAAGTTTTCATTTTAAATAAATTTTTTCATATTCTTTTTTTATTAAACAAAAACTTCATTTTTTATCTTCGACACACAATTCGTATTTTCGCGAAATAGATCATAATAAAATTAATGTATCTAGGGAGGATTCACTTTAGAAGCGACTATTCCCTAGATACCTACATCGTGGTATTTCATAGTTGAATCAATTTGAAAAAGACCTAAAGTTAGAGATTTATCAATAGGTAATGTTGCTCCAATACCTAACCAAAGAGCTACTACGGTACCGATCAAAAAGACTGTTGTAGCTACTGGACGACGAAATGGATTTTGGAATTTATTAACATTCTCCAAAAAGGGTACTGTTAATAATCCTGTTGGTACTGAAACCATTAAAAGAACACCCAATTATTTATTGGGTACTGTGCGGAGTATTTGAAATACAGGAAAAAAGTACCATTCGGGCAATATTTCCAAAGGAGTTGCAAATGGATCTGCCGGTTCACCAATCATTGATGGTTGTAGGACTGCTAAGCTGACATTATATGCAATAGTACATAGAATCAATACCGGAAAAACATATAAAAGATCATTTGGCCATGCAGGTTCTCCATAATAATTATGCCCCATCCCTTTGGCCAATTTAGCTCTTAATACAGGATCGTTCAAGTCAGGTTTCTTTGTTATTGGGATAGGTGAATTCTTATGGATCCATCCCCCGAAAGAACCGGACATGATAATTTTTCATCATCTGGCTCGAGCAAGATTCAAAAGAATTACAGAAATAGATTAATAGAAAATCTATATTTTATAGATATCCACACATATAAAATAGAATGATTCTATGTAAATGATAAAGGATTTACTAGGTCCCATTTCTGAAGTTGCACCTATTCATATTCAGTGCAAATAATTTAGTTCTTACAAATAAATGCTCAATATCCAAGTAAGCTTAAAAATTTGATCATAATCAAGGGCTTTTAGGACTGTCTCATGTCTTTTTGATTTTATTCTTTTTTTTCCCCACAACATCTCGATTTTCTTAAATACAAAGTCTTTACTTGTTACTAATAAAGTCTAGCCTCTGTTCTTCCTTAGATCTCTTATTTCACTCCGATAGTATCATATTATAGATCGAGGTCGATGCAGAAGAAATGAATGCATTTCCATACTATAAATAAGTAAGTGGGATAGATAAAACATTGGATCGTGTCACATGATCATAATTAGGACATGATCATAGAAAAAATTCTCCTCAAGCAAACCGGCCTATCCTATGCTACATAGGGGGATTTACGTGGTGGTTGGATGCGGAGACACGTTTGGTTGTGAATTTCAACGTGGCGGATAAAATAATATATCGGCATGGCCCAATCAATAGTTCAAGTCACATACTCCCATAATCCATCCTCTCTTCGGAGAATCCACTTCAACTATTCTTATCAAATAAGAACTAAACTATATCGGAGTTGAAGAGAAGTATCAAAAAACATGTCTTATTTTTTCAATAATACATATTTGTAGCAATGAAATACTATTGTTCCTTCCCGATAGGATATATCAGAAATTACAAATATCTATGATCTGTTTTCTCTATAAAATAAAGCTATAACTATAAAGGACCTGAAATACCTTGCTTACGTATGATTGGGAAGTGCATTAACATAAATACGGCAGTAAGAAGAGGCAATACAAAAGTGTGTAAACTATAAAAATGAGTCAAGGTAGATTGACCCACACTAGCACTTCCACATAATAACTCTACCAAAGGAGATCCTATTATAGGAATAGCGTCAGGCACGCCTGTCACAATTTTTACTGCCCAATAACCAATTTGGTCTCGAGGTAAGGAATAACCAGTTACACCAAAAGATGCAGTCAATACAGCCAGAACCACACATGTAACCCAAGTTAATTCGCGGGGTTTTTTAAACCCACCTGTAAGATACACACGAAATACATGCAGAATCATCATTAGAACCATCATACTTGCTAACCATCGATGAACTGATCGAATTAACCAACCAAAGTTAGCTTCATTCATTATGTATTGAACAGAGGAAAAGGCCTCCGTAACAGTTGGACAAGTGTAAAAAGTCATAGCAAAACCCGTAGCTACTTGTACTAAAAAACAAGTAAGCGTGATTCCTCCTAGACAATAAAATATGTTGACATGAGGAGGAACATATTTACTAGTTATATCATCTGCAATCGCTTGAATCTCGAGACGTTCCTCGAACCAATCATATACTTTATTGAGATAGGGAATCCGAGAGGACCCCCCCCCCGAGAACCGTATATGAGAATTTCATCTCGTACGGCTCAAATAGAAACACACACAAATACCGATTTTGACGGATATGCAATAGAAAGTTCAAAACTTCTTAGCTGCTCGATGCAATTTGTGCCAAAGATAGGAAGTGAAAAAAAATCCGAAATGTCTTCTTTGTGATACTAATGCCAAAAATATCAAGTTAGCTCGTACACCTTTCTTTTTCTTTATATTGATCGTTCCAGGCCTCTTGAATCTTCTCTTTCCTATTTTTGTTTGTTTTTGTTATTTAGTTTGTTGTTTTTTGTGCGTAATGCGGGTCGACTTTTGTTTTACTATTGATAGGAATCCCCTTGTTAAGACCCTATAAATCAATTAAAACCTCAGATTCATTCAAGAACCACGATGATTTAATCCCAAGCTAAATAAAAGGGTTCTTTGAGTAAAAACCATTTGATCATCAATTATTCAATTTCAATGAGTGGATGTAATGACTCAACAAAATATAGAGAAAGAAGTTGTTCTTCAGATAAAATTAATTTCATAAGTCTAAAGAAAGAAAAATTATTTAATTTAGGAAATACCCATCTGAAAAAAAATTTAGTCCGTTTGCGAGGTCTAAATAATAGGTATGAATCATAGTTAGAATATATTTTTTTCTTACTTTTTCTATAATATTCCGTGTTCCAGATATTAGAATAAATATCCGACGGGGTGGAATCATCTTAATTTAATAGAGATGACAGGGTTGTTCTCTGTATTATCAATAGGATCAATTATAACAAGTCACACGCTCATATTCCGGAAATACCGAAAAAAGAAATACCACAGTCGAACTACCAGAAAGGTCTATAAATCCAAGTTTGAAATAAAAAATAATTTGATTGAAAAACTAGAGGTTCATAGTTCTTATAAACCTAACTCATTGAAATTCCATCCAGTAAAACGGAAGAATTATAAATTTCCAAAATAATTGATAGGAATATTGCAAATAGAGCCATTGTAACTCCCATAAGTGATGTAGTCCCCCAGCCCGGAGCTACTTTACCATATTCTGAATTTAATGGTTTCAATAAACTCCCTATAGTAGTTTGTCTTGGCCTAGATCTAGAACTACCCTCAACAGTTTGTGTAGCCATAAATCCTATTTAATCATTGGTTGAGATCAGTTGACTTTGTATACTATTCCGTTGTAATTGTAAATAAATAAACGATCTTATCGTAGATCCATTGTGATCTTGAAATTTTCTAAAAATGGAAACAGCAACCTTAGTCGCCATCTTCATATCAGGTTTACTTGTAAGCTTTACGGGACACGCCTTATATACCGCTTTTGGGCAACCCTCTCAACAACTAAGAGATCCGTTCGATGAACACGGAGACTAGACTTGTTAAAGTAATGAGCCTTTTGATATGAGAGCCCATTACTTCAGTTTCTATAATGAAAAATTATTTCATTATTTTTTAGTCGGAACCTTAGGTGGTTCTTGAAAAAAGATAGCGAAAAAAATTATCCCTAAAGTCGAGACTAAAAGGAATGGATAAACCAATGCTTCCATAGATTCGATCGTGGTTTACAATTATAGCTTTCACATCTATTCATTTGATTGAGTGGGATCATTTACCATAAAAAAGAGGGGAAAGAATCAACGAAAAGAAGTTGATTCAAGTCTCTTTTTGTTTCTCTGGTACCCCGAGAAAAAAATAGAGATAGAGGATAAAGATACCAGAGCAGTCTTGTATCAAACTGCTTGTCTCTTTGTAGTTGGATCTCCAAGTTTTTGGAATGCTCCAAATTCCACTTGAGCATCCAAATCTGGATCAATACCAGCAAAAACATCTCTAAACAAGGTTCTAGCGCCATGCAAAATATGTCTAAAAACGAAAAGCAAAGTAAACGAAGCATGCCCAAAAGTGAACCAACCCCTTGGACTACTACGAAAAACACCATCAGATTTTAAAGTAGCCCGGTCTAATTCAAATATTTCGCCTAATTGTGCGTGCCTAGCATATTTTTTCATAGTAGCAGGATCACTATAATTTACTCCATTGAGTTCGCCACCATAGAACTCAACAGTTACACCTACTTGTTCGACACTATACTTTGATTCTGCCCTTCGAAAAGGAACATCTGCTCGAACAATTCCATCTCCATCTACTAAAACTACCGGGAATGTTTCAAAAAAAGTAGGCATACGACGTACAAAAGCACGCGCCCTTCTTTATCTCTAAAGACGGGATGTCCTAACCATCCAACAGCTATTCCATCCCCGCTATCCATTGAGCCCGCTCTGAATAATCCCCCTTTTGCCGGATTATTACCAATGTAATCATAAAAAGCTAATTTTTCAAGAATTTTAGACCAAGCTTCCGATAAAATTAGATTTTCAGCTAGTCCGGACCAACTCTTCGATATATCTCTTGCTGGAAGTATCCCTGATCCTACTGATAACGAGTGGGACCAAATAACTCGATTGGGGTTGTTGCTGAACCATACCACATAGTTCCAGCAACAACAAAAGCTGCAAAAAAAAACAGCAGTGATACTACTAGAAAGTACAGTTTCAATATTGCCCATACGTAATCCTTTGTAGAGACGTTGAGGCGTACGGACACTAAGATGGAATAGGCCTGCCAATATGTCTAGTGTACCTGCTACAATATGATGAGAGGCGATTCCGCCAGGAACAAAAGGATCAAAACCTTCTGCGCCCCACGCTGGACTTACAGATTGTACTTTTCCAGTTAGTCCATAAGGATCAGACACCCATATTCCAGGACCATATAAGCCTGTTACATGAAATGCGCCGAAGCCAAAGCAAGCCACTCCTGAAAGAAATAAATGAATTCCAAAGATTTTGAGCAAATCCAAAGAAGGTTTTCCTGTACGTTCATCACAGAATATTTCTAAGCCCCAATACACCCAATGCCAGATGGCCGCTAAAAAAACAAGCCAAAAAACACAATATGTGCTCCGGCCATGCCTACATAGCTCCAAATACCCGAATGCGTTACAGTTCCTCCTGAAATACTCTAACCACTCCATGAATTGGTTATTCCTAAACGAGTCATGAAGGGTATAACGAACATACCTTGTCTCCACATTGGATCAAGAACAGGGTCAGAGGGATCAAAAACCACCAATTCATATAGAGCCATCGAACCGGCCCAACCGGAAACTAGAGCTGTATGCATTATATGGACAGAAAGCAATCGGCCGGGATCATTCAATACGACAGTATGAACACGGTACCAAGGCAAACCCATGGAAATACCCCTTTCTCAAAGAAAAATAGACACTATGTAACTTTATCGCATTGTAATAGACTTCTACTATTTACCTAATCTTTTCAGCGAATTCTGTATGAGAAAAGGTTACTTTTTTTATATTCCATTGAAAATAACGGCTGCATTCGGTTCGTAAGAACAAAGAGAAGCAGATCTATTCTATACCCGTTAAGTACCAATACGCAATGGGAGCATTAGTCCTATTTTGGGGGAATGAATGTATGGATCCTTTTTATTATTCGAACGATCTATCTCTTCATTAAGATTTTTATTTCTTAATTCTATCTTTCTCTAAAAACCGTCGAAGAAGACAATAAACTCATTCTTACGTTTCCATATTAAAGTGAAGTATAGTACTTAAATTTTTTCTTTAATTTAATGCCCATTGGTGTTCCAAAAGTACCTTTTCGGAGTCCTGGAGAGGAAGATGCAGTTTGGGTTGACGTATAGTGCGACTTGTTAGACATATTGGGTCATATGGAATTTCCCCATTTTCTCCCCCGATCGAGATATCCTCTGTTTTGCCCAAGAAATATTGTATTAATTGAAGAATCAATCATGCGTAGCGTGAAGTTAAATTAGATTAATTTAGATTGAGGAGCAATATTCTTAATTAGAAGAATTTATGGTTAACTTGGTCTAAAAAAATGGAGTATCCAGGCTCTGCTCATAAAATACCAAATGGGTAATAGTAATATATGTAGAATTACCGCTTGTAGCTATGCATAGAAGATTCTTTTATTTTATTTATTTAATTAGAGAAGCACTCTTAAACTGCCATGTCAACCATTATAATAAATACATTGAATAGTTTTTTGGAGACATGAAATGAATTGAAAAAAAACTCGTAGCAAAAAGAAGTGGTACTGAGATCATTTGTCCTATATGTACAACTAGAATTCGGACAGATCTTTCCCCGAAGTAGAACATGAACCTAAAAGAATTCAAAGGGCCCATTCAGGAACAAGAAAATGACATCGTGATTTAAATCTCGATGAAATAATACATCAATGAGAGGTTAATTAAATAAGTTCAGTAAATTCTTTTTTTTAGGGAAGGGGTAACTTTCTTTTTTTAATGGAAGAAAAAACCCCTTCATTAGAAAAAAAAGAGAGATAGGATTGGAATCAACACATTGATTCTTTATTTTCGCAATTTTTTTGAACCGTATGCATCCAAAGATGCACGTACGGTTCAAAAGGGATATAATTTTGTCCTAATCAACCGACTTTATCGAGAAAGATTACTTTTTTTAGGACAAGAAGTTGATAGCGAGATCTCAAATCAACTTGTTGGTCTCATTGTATATCTTAGTATAGAAGATGATACTAAGGATCTTTATTTGTTTATAAATTCCCCTGGTGGATGGGTAATACCAGGAATCGCTATTTATGATACTATGCAATTTGTTTCGCCCGATGTACATACAATATGCATGGGATTAGCTGCTTCAATGGAATCCTTCATTCTGGTCGGAGGGGAAATTACCAAACGTCTAGCATTCCCCCATGCTTGGCGCTAATGAGTTTTTATTAAAAAAAGAAGAAGAAGACTATGCCTTCGCCATATTGAATATGAATAATAGGTAATAATAGCATGGCACTTCGAGTTCGATATGAACAAACTATTATTGTTTTTTCTAACACGATATTTTCTATCGAGATAGTAGTATAAAAAAGGTTATTTCCGACTTAATCTTCTATGTCGGGAGTGCATTTCAGCGTCACAAACCGTTTTCTTCCACACCAGAAGCCTTTTTCTGATATTTCTCTTACGAAGAAAAGAGTACGAAAAAAAACTTTGGGATTGCTAAATCACAGACGAGATAAATATAGAAAGCAACAGAACCATCATAGTATTTTTTTTACATTACAATATGAATGAAAGGAAGGTGGTAAACTGATCATTCAACAATCTAGATCGGATGGATTCCGTTTTTTTTCTTCGATAAAATAAAAGAGGGAAAAGGAAACTCCATTGCAGAGCCGTATGCAATGCACAAAAGGTGCCTGTACGGTCTGTCGTTCAATTCTATTTTTTTCTTGTTTTTTTAGTCTTTATTTTAATCCAATTCTGCAAGATAGAAGAACCGTTCATGCATGATGTTAGATCAATATTATCAGGGTTATGATTCACCAACCTGCTAGTTCTTTTTATGAGGCACAAGCAGGGGAATTTATCTTGGAAGCGGAAGAACTACTCAGACTTCGCG